>OY759266.1:42366025-42453525 GCA_963662155.1 Lamellibrachia columna | reverse complement strand
TTACCGCCAGTCTAATTAACGATATGGCAACGCCTGCGTCGTCCACTCTCAACGCAAGGATTATCGATCCATAATAAATTGTATAGCATTGTACGGTTTTGAAACTATTTAACGCATACGCGCTCTTGAAAAGAGTGCTCTTATGTGTTACAAGTTCATCTAAGCATCCAGCATGTTTATTCACGGCTCACTATTGTGTTACAAGTTCATCTAAGCATCCAGCATGTTTATTCACTGCTCACTATTGTGTTACAAGTTCATCTAAGCATCCAGCATGTTTATTCACGGCTCACTATTGCAAGATAACATAGGCAGCTTCAGTCGTGTAATTTTAATATACTTTTTATTCCCAAAGTTGAAACAAACATTGGAACTGGGGCTTTCTCGGTTGCCGCACCGATTCTGGTGTCCGAGGATTTGGACTCAATAGACATCTTCGTATTGTGTCAGAAATTGGTTTGTTCAGTTGCGACGTAGCGCGCAGCAACTGTTTTACTTTGAATGACAAGAGCCAAATTGTCACTGTACAAACCGTTAAATTCAACTTAAGCTGCTTTAATCCAAGAACAGTGCAAATGCTATGTAAGAACGTAATCCACGTCACAAAGAATGACAAAGAAATAGAAGAAATGATTTATTGATTGTACAATCACTACCAATGTGTATATTAAAACAAAATTAACGGGTACCTGAAAAGGGCGCGCTATACATCTGGAAGGTTTTGTTTTGGACAACAGTAATGTTAAAGCCTTTCTGTCAAGTCTTGTTAAATCTTCAGAAGAGTTCCACCACTTACAAAGCTGAATTGAATATGGACTGGATTCCGATCACATGGGCTTATGCAAAGCAGCAGACAACGAGGTGTCATTTTAGTAACGTATAACCCTTTTGTGAGCAGTCTTCAAAATGCACAGCATATTTGTCAGGATTACGCCACCAGCAGACAGCGAGGTGTCAAAATAATCATATATTCCACTTTCGTGAATAGTCCTCAGCACAACGACATAATGTGTGACACTGATTACTTGACTGCCTGTTGCCATGAAACAAAGTATGCAATCACTTACGATTGATGTTCGGTAAAGAATATAATAGTCGTCAGGTTAGGCCGTTCAAACGTGTTACTCCCCTATCGTTTGCTAACACATTGGTCATGTTACGGACACACGAACAACCATCTGACGACGCTCATTTAGGAGCGTTCCACGAACAACCAAACACCACTAGAGCACGTGCCATTATTATAATATAAACCGTCCATGTTTGACGTGAACGTAGATAACTGCGAACCGTACGAGCTAGCACCCGGATCATTAATTTCATTTATACACATAAGATGGAAAAACTTCAACTGTCATTCTTGTTGCACACATTGTTTATGATTTACGTGACAGGCGTCAGTTATGGATATTACCGAGTGGCATAAACCAAAGGAAACGCCCGCATATGTTTCTGGATGGCGTCTGGCGATGTGTGAATGCTTGGCTGGACTAGTTATAGTCAAATATGGGATAGTGGTTGAGTGGTTGGATGAAATGGTGACATTATATTTTACAGGTAACACATTATCTAAGGGGGGCATTGGGCCATGCCCGTTGGCTTTGGGGTATGACAGTTCCGTGAGTAACCTGTTGCGTCACTACACGGTAGCGTGGCAAACTAATGGGTGACTAAGCGACTTACCCCCTCCGAGATCCTAAAAAATCCACTGAATTAAAAAGTGCACGTAGTTTTCCTGTTCATAATGCAGTTGCATATTTAATTACCCGCCAAACGCAATGGTACACCACGTCTCGGTGACACGTTTTAATTATGTTCACTTCTCGGGATACGCTGCCGGTCGGCGTACGATTGCGTTACGTCAGTTCTTACGTGTGGTCGCGGGGACAGCTGTGGTGTCCGTCGCAGTGTCCACTCGATGACACCGGCCTATTAATTAACCACACCCATATCGTGTCAGCAATCAGTAATCCAGAACGCTAACCAATCCATAATTGCATGCGTACGTGCACTTATACAGTATGTGACATGTTACATTCTTCGGCAATCGGTAGTTACGTTTGGTTTGAGTCATCGGGGTCGCTTTCTGGGCGGTAATGCTGTGAGACATTATGTTGGATGGTTAGAGATATAAACCGTATCCAAGCATAGATACCAGGTATTGCTAGTGCCTAAAGTCTTCCTTCTTTTGGTAAGCGATTAGTCAAGGTGTAGTGTACTCCGATCCGGCTACAAAACGTATACGAATGCTACTTATGATCCTTATCGTACGGGAAAAAATAATGGAGATTGTATATCAATGTTGGAGGATAGATATGGAGATAGAAACAACACGTCATAAGTTATACAATGTCAACTATTCCCAGTACTCAGATATTAAAATATTACACTGAACATTAAGCGCCAGTTCATAAGTACAATATTTGCGCGAGCGCTGTGTTACCATTGTCAAACCCACACCCTGACCAAGAGAAACGAATGGAAAACTACCATATCTGAAATGATGTGTCTGAGGAAAGTTGTGAACAAGACCAGAGCAGACCAAATCAGAAACGAACATATAAGAGACATCGTTGGAACACGACCAGTCCAGTCCACGAACGAACAGTAAAACAAATAAACAAATTGGTTGGCCACGTAGTTGGAAAGCCAAATCACCCAGCATACAAACTGGAAGACACGTTGTAAAGCCGTGTGCCCCTCTAGCTGCAGCAGGGAGACAAGTGGTGTGTAAACGGATTGATGAAGGAAACTAGCTAAGTAAGCGAGAGCGGACGAATAGATCAGCCTCCTAGAAAAGGCTGTATCAAACCAGATTGTCCGAGCAGAAAGACTATAGCTATTTTGAAAGAACACCTAGATAGAACGTCCTAGATAGCGGACCGTACAACTATATTGCAAGCCTTGGCTACTTTCCCGTCCAAGGGAAAAGTAGCCAAGAATAGGGCACGCCCGGACTTGTTGTTCTAAAAGCGAGCAGTGTAGTCACGTAAAACGGGGAATACTGCGTTGACCCATGCAGGGGAGAGTATCAGGTGTATAATGTGTGGGTTACCCTAGGATGTCCAGAATAGTGGTCCACGGCCGAGACTGCTCTGCTTGACATATACGGACATGCCCTACTTCTGGGAGGACTCATCATGACTGTGTCTGGCACAAGATAAATGGATACCAATAATATAGTTAGTGAGTTCTTGGGAGAGGAATAGATAAAATGCAGAAGATAAGTAGTCAGAATTGTGCAGCAGCTAAGACAACGAATTGTTCTGATGCTGAGATGTTGTATGAATAAAGGCGGTTTTGTAATGTTATAGCCGACCTGGACTTCTGCTATTATAAGGGTTTCTCTGTTACTATTTACTAGTCAATTGAACCTGGTAAGCTGAATTAAGTAGATTGATCCGGGAACTGATTTCAATGATTAGAGCAACGGCGAAACTAACTCGCGAATGTTAAGAGCCATGTTATAAGAAGCATGTGCCCAGTACAGTGTGAATACAGAGCAAGAGGGCGGCCAAGAAAAAGATGGGTTGATGGTGTTACAGAGACACTAAGACAACACAAGCTCACACCCGTCCAAGCCTCCCACCTTGCTGTTGAACGAAGGTTATACATCCGGGCGACATTTCACGGCAACAGCTGAAGGATACAGCAAAGTAAAGTCTGCACACCGATCGTCCTATGATAGACCGGGACGTGGGATGACATTACTGGGCGGTAGATTAAGGTGGCCGTTGCATCCAACGAGATTATCGGACGGATCAGAACACGGAGGCTGGACAACAAACAGGTAGCGCAGAAATGAATATCGGCAATTCAGATAAATGTCAAATCCGCTTGCCGGAAGCTATATTTCCGCCCCGTTATGACAACTGATACAATTCCCTTGGTTTGGGACTATGATGTGGAACATAACTGCGTAGTTTCTTTCTCCCGCAACGATTTGCCTTGATTGGCTACGTCTGTGCACGGTAGTTACTGTGTTCATAAAAGGCAGTGCAAGATTATCGGGTAGATATATGAAAGCGGACAGCAGCTATGGGTGGGGGGTGGGGGGAGGGGGGTCAAACAACAAAGATAGAGCCTACAAATATAGTTAATATGTTAGCCGATTTGATAAATTTAGTAAATATTTTAGCAGATCTCAGTGATTTTATTTGCGAAGGAAGACGGTATTCAGCCAGCCAGGTTGTTACGTGTGAAATATCGGACCTTTGGCAGTGTTGTGTTGCAGTATGAAGCGTATTTGAAGACTCGTGGGTATTTTGATGATGACGTTCCCGAAAGCCCGCATTCATAGTTTTCGAAAAACTGCCAATGTTTGTAGTAAGCGCGTTTGAGACATGATTAATATAGTTGAAAGTACGTGATTGTACCGAAACTTGCTCATCACGTTAGAATTATTGTTATGACGTTTTATTATGTTTTGATTGTCGCATTTGTCTAAATTCATGCAAAACGTTAACATGGCCACCTACAGGAAAATAACTGTAGTTTGACCCCTAGGCGTTTGAAAGTGCGCACAAGGTGGGTCATTCCTAGATGGTCGCTAGCGAGGAGCCGACTATTCGATTGTTCGTCTCATAGTGCTGGTAATTCCAATTCATGGGCGCTGCTTCGGCGGCGCTAATGGGAGGCCGTTTACGACCAGCCGTTCGTGTGATAGCGCCGTGCAAATGACGCCGTGCACGGATTTACTTTAGTGTCGATCCCATCAGTAGTAAATTGTTGAGAATCCAGTTATGTTTTGGAACAAATTCGGATGCAGCGATTCGAGCACGGCAGCCGGCCAGTCCTCGGGGTTTTGAAAAGGGTGGTTCGAGAGTACACAACCAGCCGGGGATTTCTGGGATGATTTCTGAAATATGTTACAGTCAAAAAAAATTCTCTCAAAAAGGATGTTCGCTCGAACCCTGAACTCCCCCCCCCCCCGAGGACAGCCATGGACAGTGATCGCATAGTGTGGGTCTGTCACGTTACGATTCTTTATAGGTATGGTGCCACTTCGATAACTGCAATACCCCATCATCGCTAACCAGGGGTGGTGATAGTACTATTGTACCCCTGACAGATCGACCTGTTGAAACGTTAATTTGTCAGTTCATCCAACGCATGTATAGATGTAAGCTGAATCATTTGCACTTAGTCCACCTTGCTGTCTTGTTCGGCGTGTTTCTGGGAACTACAGACGCACCTACGCACACACGTAAAAGATCGTTTCCAAGAAAAAGCCCATCATTACCTTCCGACCAGTGACGACGGGTCCGCTGCCAATTACAGTTAAGTTCCCGACTTCAGGCGCCGTGAATTTCAGCGAGCAATCCCATTGGTTAACAAGGTAACCGAAAAATCTGCGTTCAAACGTTCCATCCGCCAGGGGTACTGGTGTAGTCAGACGCCCTGGCGGGGAGGATGGAATTACCCATCATACATCGAAACGCCAGTCTTGCCCAGCCAAGCTGCACCGCCCTGCGTAAACACGACTTACGGATAACTCGAATTGTTTCCACGTTCTCCCGAACTCCGAGTTAACGCAATTTGTCTCTATTTCTGTTTATAATGTTTCAGGTTTTACAACATGTTGTGTCAACGACTACACTAAGATACGGATTTTCTCCGCTGATGCGTCGTCTGTATCAAATTATGTTTAATATCAAATATTCTAAATAGCAATTACACGTGATTCCAGTCGAATCAGTTGGTAATCCCGGCTTAGAAATAAACCCTCCGTTTACGGATGTTGTATCAAGTATCGACCGATAAGCAAGTTCCCAATCACACATTGATAGTGATGACAAACAAGTTTAAATTTAAGTGTTTGTTCTTTCGTGCCATTTGCGGAAACGACGATATGTTGTTGCAGTATGTGTCAACCCACTATAAATTAATGAAAACAATACCCAAACGCCACCAGTAAATGATTATTGAGACAAAATAACGATTACAACATTGGATTTAGTCGATAAAACACAGTGTAGTCCCGTGTGAAGTACAAAATGTATTTAGCGCATTTAGAGAGGAGACCACTGGGCCGTGACCACTTTCGGCGCAATTTTTTTAACGTTTATTACAACCTGGAACAACTAGTAACCTTTCGAACTTTTGAAGTCTTCGTTTAGATATGTCTTCATCGCATATACTCTGCAACTGTGCGTGAATCGTGGAACGTCCAGGAAATGGAACGTGGGGAGCCGGGGTCTAGTCACTAGACTCTAGTGGATAGAACATCCGACTGTCGATCGAGAGGACGGTGGTTTGAATTCACCTAACGCCGTGTCGAATCAGTTGGAAGCTTTGGCAATTTCGACTTTCGACAGTAAAAGATGTTGGTCCCTTTTATTTGGTATATATGCTAGGGGTAGTAAAGATGCACGGGGTAAATATGTAAGCTGTCTTGGACTCAACGAGTGGTTGTCTCTATCTCTAACCCACTGATTCTAGCTGTCTTGGACTCAACGAGTGGTTGTCTCTATCTCTAACCCACTGATTCTAGCTGTCTTGGACTCAACGAGTGGTTGTCTCTATCTCTAAACCACTGATTCTAGCTGTCTTGGACTCAACGAGTGGTTGTCTCTATCTCTAACCCACTGATTCTAGCTGTCTTGGACTCAACGAGTGGTTGTCTCTATCTCTAAACCACTGATTCTAGCTGTCTTGGACTCAACGAGTGGTTGTCTCTATCTCTAACCCACTGATTCTAGTTCCTGCGACCGGATCTGCTTCCCGGTCGGGCGTACGAGAGGCGTTGAGCCGGCAGTGGGGACGGCAATGGAGCCTGACTCCCTACAGGGGTCTAAAGCGGAATATGGATGGAAATCCACTACTTAGAAACGTAACGACGTATAACGTAATGATGCAAGTGTCCGTGGTAATGTTTATTTCATCTCTCGCCTGTAGACCCTAATGCCGCAGTGCTGCGGAATTACCGACAACGGCTCTCGCCCGCCCGCGCCGAAACGTTTCCAGACGTGCAGTGATCTCGTTTACGCTGTATAAACCAAACGTCACAACCACGCGTTACGTTACAAAGAGTCGAATCGTGTTGTTCGTTGGAATGCGCTCGTGTTCCTACCTGCGGATAATTAATCGACCAAACGACAGAACAGCGTGAATTCAACAACACTTCATTTCGTGCCACGACATCGATCTTCGCGGTGACGTATTCGGGGGGAGAGCAGTAAGCCATGCCCTCTTTGGCTTAATTTGTTTGATTTTTTCCGAGTTTTTGTCGCTGCGCCGCACGGCCGTTTGGCACTCCCCGTTGCGGGATCCTACACACGCCACCGGACCTTCGATCCGGGTATTTAATATAGGCCTATCCGTAGATCAATACTGTATAATGTTCTTTGTAATACAAACTGCAAGGCGTCCGATCAATTCTACCGAGAAGCGTTTGGTGGAGATTTGCTACAGCGCTTACGATTTAGATGAAGACGCACACACATCATAATTGCCACACAACACGCACGTGACACGACGCACACGACGATGTCTGTCCAATATTGTTGATTAGTGTCGAGGCCGCACATTACATAATAGCAGCTGCCTGACAACGTGTTTGTTTATATGTCTGCGATCAGTTATGGTATAAACATAATCATTAACAACAACAACATCGACGACAACATCAACACCTGCAACAACTACGATACCAACTAAGACAACGTTGTCATTATCGTCATCACCATCATTATGATAGTCATAAACAACAATTCACAGCGTGTGTTTACGGATGCCTCTGAGCGTCGGATAGAACCGTAAAACACAACTTCGCAGACTTCTACTGCGCAGTTGCCTGGAGACCAGTCGAGTTCGCATTGAATCAACACAATCCGGCGTAAATAGTTCGTGGACACATCGATCGATCGGAACTGGTTTTCTGGATAATTTCTCTAAGCTATCCATTAGTGCCACTGTTGTCTAGCTCGACAGTGCTATTGTCGCATGCCTCCATCGACTAGCCATGGTTCAAAGGTTTAAGGTTAATAGCATGCAACTTCGTTATGTCGAAGGCAGTACCATTGATTGATTAATCATTTTCTTTTTACTCGGAACCATACTTAGTTATACACTATTTTCGATGGCCGACTCATTCACGCATCATTTGCATATCAATCATACAACATATATTCACATTTGTACATAGGATTAAAAAAATATTTTTTACACGCATAAAATACAATAGACAAAAACATAGAATATTTTAAATGGTGGTATGTCACTCAGATATTTGTGTAGTCACTTCTTGAAGCTTGCCACAGACTGGCTGTTTTGAATGTCCTGTGGTAGGCTATTCCATAACTTCAAACCGGACACACTGAAAGTATGTTATATTTTATTTGTGTAAATGCATATCCCTAATGTGACTAGCGGTTCATTATTTGTTATTTTTGGGGTCGAAAATAAACTTCTTGGTCGTATTCTTCTTGACAGTAGGCAGTTCTGATGGTGGTTTTGGATGCGAGGCATTTCTGGTATTATAGGAGTGAGTATTTGATGTAAAAATATCACACAAATATTGTGGTGCTAGACCATTCATACATTTGTGCATAAAAAACACATTTATGAAAATCTCTTCTTTGTTGTAATGATAGCTCTTTGAACATAGCGTTTATGTTTTGTCGAGGACTAGACCCAGATATGAGTCCAGCAGCTCTACACTGTACTTTCTGGAGTCTGGTTTTGCTTGTTATTGAGGCTGAATCATAGACTACATATTTGTAATCGAAGTTGGGGTTGAACTATTGCATATCAAAAATGCCTAAGGGTGTCAATTTATACTATTTCACGAAGAAATCTTAGGATGCCTATCTTTGCTGAGATTTTAGAAATCATGCTATTAATAGGAGGATCAGAGGTAGTTTATTACATCTTTCACCTACTACCTGAAGGCGCTGGAAGTGGAGTTGAGAATCAACTTTCACGTCTTCATTGAACTTCACGCATGTTTTATTATTCAGTGTGATGGTTTGCTGTTTCCTTCTGAATGTATAGCCCAGGATGCTTTCTCCGATCATCGATTCAAGGATCTGAGATCCTATTTCATTTGCCTTGTCTACAATCACTTCATTGTATGCTGTTACACCGGTCGAAATGCTACGGAGACACCGATCGTCAGTGAATGGATTCCTGCTCTGCATACATTTCAACAGCTCTTCTGTGTCTTTGGAGTCCCATTCCTGTCTTGCCCTAGTTGCCTCTTTGTGTTGGTCACTTGTGTTGTAGGTTACCGCAATGTGGTCTTGAAGGGCACAATTAACTTCAGCACAGGCAGGCATTGACAGAAGCCAGATAAGCCTCTGAGTTAACTAAATCCGATGAAAGGCCTGTTCAATAACGATCACTCCTGCGGATTACATGTTTCCCGAGTTTGAAGCTCGTGTGAACATCAGCGTGTTCATCAGCATGGCCACGGACAGCACGTGATATAGCCTTGTCAGTTAGCATATTGTCGACGGCATTGCTTGCGTAGATTACCACCAGTAGTTCTTTCAGCCCAGAATCCGCCATCAAGTGGCTAATTCAGCCAAGAAAGCTCATTTCCATGTGCAGACCACCGAGTCTGTGGACAATTTCACGTAAATCAAAATGGCTTTCCACCATAGAGGTTGATCGAACGTTAAGATTGGCGTTACTCCAAATCGTTTAGCTTGGGCATATACGAATTTGAGCGTAGAGTAAATGCATGTCAGATCATGGGATCCATATCAGTCATCGGCAGGAATTTGATGGTTCTGGGTGCAGTCCATGCTGGACATGTTGCATGACAACAGACCAACACGGTCTGGGTGAACGCAGTAGTAGAGACGTTTTCCAAAGCAAGTCAACGTTGGAAGTTGCATCTTGGGGACATCCACTTTGGGTAGTCTCTGATAGACGAGGTCATTGATTGAAGCATCAGTCGCACTGAAGTGGTGGATGTTGATGCGCCCAACAGCAGCTATGTCTTCAGCACTTACAGTAACTCTAGGAATCGGTGTGCAGGTCTTGATGCCTGGCGAAACGGCTGCAGTAATGCCCATCCCGTGGAAGGTATTCATTCCATCGAGGGTTCGACTGTTATGGTCCACATTATCTGCCACAAACTGCACAAAATGACCCGATGCGAAGCCAGGATTGTTGACACTCAGAGTTTTTGCTGCCGCACGTTCATACTTCTGAACCTCTGCATATGAACAACAAAAACCTAGAAGATTGAGTGACTGTATCAAACATTTAGATACAAAATGGTGGTGCAGCTGCACCCCTAGCCCTAGCTGAAGTGGTGGCATGAGAGTGCGCGGCCGACTTGCTTGGATTAGAGCTTGTCCCAAAGATGGTAACTTCAAATCGATATCTTTTCCTGACAGCAGCACTCTTAGCAGGTGAACCAGAGACTCGGGTACGTACTCGATGTTTTCTCTTAGCAGGTGAACCAGAGACTCGGGTACGTACTCGATGTTTTCTCTTAGCAGGTGAACCAGAGACTCGGGTGCGTACTCGATGTTTTCTTGTTCACCTTTCATCTCAGCAGGAGTCGAGTATTCTTCCTTTGCTTGCATATACTTAATGTCATTTTTAATACGTTTTGCAGCGGTCTCCACAATTCGCAGCTGGTTGGCTTGTGAATCTTCATCCTTACCATAGGAATATAAGTCGTGGACTAACATAGCCTAACTAATGCGTACCCCTACATTTCATTATGCCAAAAAGTGACCGGCAGCGACTTTCGACCACTTGTCATTATCGTCAAAAATGGCCACGTGGATTTCGGTGGACTTTTTTCTGGTAATGTAGACAAGTAGTAGACAAGTAGTACTAACTAAAAACGCCATCATAATATAACTATTGCAATGTGTTTGAGGTTGACCCTCTTTTGGGCGTAGGTTGACTGGACTATGTTCAAATGCAATATTAACAAAGCTTTAGCTTCATCTTTGTATGTACGTACAGAACTTTTCCGACAAACAGCGTTGATCGTTATCACAATTTGCAACCAGATTCCTCTATTCGTATTAGTATAATTTAGGTCAAACACGTGACATCAACACAGATCAATGTCAACGTTGCAATAACGCGAACATGGTTTAGGTCGTACTTTATTCGGTATAAAAAAAACTGTATACTTGTGTTTAATTAGAGTCGATAAATTCAAATTTGGATTAAGACACGGAACATCACATCCTACTGACCCGTGTTATTCACTCTCCACATTGCACAGGTTAGACTCAGTTGTTGGTTTACAAGTTTCACGAATATGTAAATTATCAGGATATGGACAAAGGTAGACATGTATTTATGTGACTCTTCCATTGCGTACCGTTCTGCAAAACGCAAAACTGACAAGCAGCCAGCAAAATTCGCGTTGGTTTTAAGAATGATGGCATGACGCAAAAGCACTGTGGTCGTAACTTCACGATTTATGACTCTCGCGCAGTAACATGAATGGCAATATCGTCGATAAATGAGTCATGTACAAAACAGATATTTGACTATGTGGAAATTGCAATGTCTTACAGTGGATGTCTACGATCAGACAACGCAGCTAATAACATCTGCAACCAGCAGACAGCATTAATCTGGCAGCTGTTCAAGATATTAACGCCGCTTTACATCTCGTTTTTGTGGACGACGTTCTATCGGCATTAACAATTATCGTTAAGTCCTTCTGGCCTAGTCAAACGTGGCAAAAACCAAGCGTGTCTATGTGCAGATTTGGCAATTGTTGTTAGCGCCCATGGATATATAGTTCGTTAAACGATGCCATTCATCGTGTGCCTTGTCTATGTCATTAAAGTGTGTTGACGTAAGTGGACCCCAAATGTATACTTTAAGGTGACAGGACTGTTGTTTGGTGATTGGTTCCATGATGCTCGTTAGTATGTTGCCTTTCGGGCAACTTCTACTAATCGTATGTCAGTTGACACCTCTCTGTGACTGACTTCTGTCTCGACATAAAATGTATTCTACTGGTCCTGGTTTGTATCGGCGTAGTCTTGTTTTAGTGAGATGTTTGTTGGTGTCAATGTTACGGTCAGTGTGGAACACGGCCGGTCAGCTTGCTCTGTCCATCGCCGCAGCAGTCCGTGTTTCAGGCGGGATATCAACAGATTTCAGATCTCACTTCAGAACATCTTTGAAGCGAAGGCGTGGTCTGCCTACTGCTCTTTTCCCGTCCTGCAGCTCTCCAAAGAAGGCAGATTCGGGAAGTCTGTTTTCCGTCCTACAGACGCGTCTAGGCCATCGCATTCCTCGTCGATAGCATAGAACGCTGTTGAGCGGCCGGGGACAAGTTCTAGCGAGAAGTTCCGCATCTGTGTTTTTGTCATGCTAGCGAAGGCTTAATAATGTTCTGAGGCGCCGCATATGGAACATGTTCAACATGCAGAGCGTATGTTGGCCATGTAACACAGCTGTGCAGTTGTACGCTGAGGTACGCTGAGGTACGCCGAGGTACGCAAGCTTAGTGTACGCTACATCAGGTGCTAAAATGAAATATCTGTTTGACCAGACACGCTGTGGAAGACGCCCCAAAACGAGGTAAAACTATCCTGTCAATGCCAGCATAATGCATCTACACATATTCGCCCAACACTATTCCAACTTGTTTCAATATGAATAATCCCTGGCAACGCCGACATCGTTTTGCCGCCCTTTGTACTTAGCAGAGCAGAATTTACATGACTGTTTATCTACGAATAACAAAGCGCCGACTGGGTTTCGGCTGAATTACCCGAAGAAACTTCCGGAATAACCCGGTGTGATTGACCCATACTTTAGCGAACGATGTTATGATCGCCACACCACCTTGACTGAACTATTGACACACCTCATATAATAGGGGATATAAGTCCCGTCTTTTACCACCATGCGTTCATTATGTTGACGCTACAATATCGTCAACACGTCAACGTTGAACTACAATGGACTGCTGCTATAATATTGTGACTTGGCCAAATTGTTCCATATATACGATGTTCCTTATAACCGTGGATGCGAGGTAGGGTGACCTACAACATATGCCGCAACGGGTATTACAGAATTGTTCCTTTTAAGAGGATGTTACTTCCATAGGGTGTGTATACAGAGAGATATCACTGTTGACACATACTTTTGTATTATTTCAGCAAAGCGATTATCGTAAGCCCTGCCGATATAGATATATGTTGACGGCCAGTAAGAACCGACGTGACAAAACAACCATCTGTAAATATTATAGTGCGCGACCCAATATTTCCGCCCACATTGAGATAAGGGTTACATTACGCCGTGATATCCACTGCCACATATCATAGGTAGAGTGTATTTAAATATACTTAATCTAATTTCATTTCTTATCAAATATATCAATCATCGTAATGGTCGCCTTATCGTAACGCAAACAACCTGGGAAATTCATCATTATTGATTTACTATTTACCGAGTTGTCCGTGGCGGGAGAAAAGGAAGCCTCCATGAGCTTATATCTCCTTGCACTACCCAGTCGACGTCTTGGTAGGGCAATGCCAATGGCAACGTCTTGGTAGGGCAATGCCAATGGCAACGACAACTTCGTGCTCCAAAAATAATTTACAACTGCCGGTTTCACGAAGCGTTCGTACAGCTCGAAGGAACTTACGTGAATGTTTGACGTTGATCACGTAACTCGGAACAATCGTAGAAAATACGCATGCCATTGGTAACAATCGTACGCAACTACGAACTATTGATATTGCGAACGCGTTCGTAATATCGCCACCCCGGGGAATTGTTTATTTTGTTTAAGGTACGTACGATCCCCGTAAGTACCGGGACACGCCCACAACGTCTCAGCCCCCTACGTGCGAACCTGACGGAGACGTGAAGGAAGACACAGAGACACGCCCACAAACTATAGTATAGCAAATGTAGCTTCGACTTAGTCATGCAAATAAGAAAGTCTACGGCTTCGTTATCGCTACACGCGCCATTGCCTCGCGTCTACCTAGTGTCTACAGCACTTCCATTTATACACTTTCAACATTCGACGAAGATAACCCATCGGAAATGCTTGACATGTTCGTTCCCACACAATGCTGGCGATTACCAATGCATGCAACATAGCAACGCCTGAGTCTGGCCGACTGCATTGACAGCGCAGACGCGATTGGATTTTTAAAAATCCATTTCGTCATCGAGTCACACTGTATTGGCGAATGTGATGGTTTCGCCATCGTTCTTCTTAAGCTAATTGACATGAGTCGGGCAATCGGACGTGAATCGCTCCCGCCCAGCGGCACTTAGTGGCTATAGATGGCTTTCACGTAAGTGAATTGGTAAATCAGGGTATAGATGCAAAGGCTAAAATAAGAATTTTCAACAGCAGTTTTGTACATTGAGTGTTGTACATTGAGCCAATCAACGCAACAGTATTGAACAGAAGATGAAAATATTTGAACCACGTATGGCATAAAATATAAGTATTGTAAAAAAAATATTCAGATATGGATGGTCATCGTGATTCATTCACTCGACATAAGAAACCAGTAAGCCGTATTTTAGCGGTCAGTGTATTTTGGAAATATGCATTATAATAACATAGAACATTATTTAATACGTAGGCAAGCGAATATGAACCTTTATAAAGAACTTTGTTTTGGGTTAATTGTGTTTTCTACAACGACGTTCATCCAGTTACAAATGGGCTATATATATATATATGTATGTATGTATGTATGTATGTATGTATGTATGTATGTATGTATGTATGTATGTATGTATGTATGTATGTATGTATATATATATATATATATATATATATATATATATATATATATATATTCCGGTATGTGTCACGAGGTAATGAACCATCAATATATTAATGCCCACGATTCGGAGAATTCCTACGCTTGAAATGAAACTTTCTGTAGCTTTTTTTCTAGGATGACATATATGAATATCGACTGGTTGTCATTTGGCAACTGACAGAATTTCAAGTGAAGGCATGGAAATGCACAGATGCCGTCGATCCACACAAAAGGCAACACGTTATACGATTCATTAAAATCGAATTTCTGGATGAAAGAGTGCGTTAAGAGGCCCATAATCATATATTCACTTGAACAGTACGACAACAAATATCTCGAAACACGCTTTCAGATAACGTCACGGCGCAAGATGACATGGTCATCACAAAGGTCATCACAAAGGTCATCACAAAGGTCATCACAAAGGAGAGCGATGTAAACAACCAGATCGATGTAAACAACCAGATCGATGTAAACAACCACATCGATGTAAACAACCACATCGATGTAAACAACCAGATCGGCCTTACTCCCCCGCTTGAAACTGATGAAATAGTGCGGTGTCATCGCATGGTAAGAACGCCAAACAAACGCAGCCTACTTGAAACTGATGAAATAGTGCGGTGTCATCGCATGGTAAGAACGCCAAACAAACGCAGCCTACTTGAAACTGATGAAATAGTGCGGTGTCATCGCATGGTAAGAACGCCAAACAAACGCAGCCTACTTGAAACTGATGAAATAGTGCGGTGTCATCGCATGGTAAGAACGCCAAACAAACGCAGCCTACTTGAAACTGATGAAATAGTGCGGTGTCATCGCATGGTAAGAACGCCAAATAAACGCAGCCTATACTTGAAACTGATGAAATAGTGCGGTGTCATCGCATGGTAAGAACGCCAAACAAACGCAGCCTACTTGAAACTGATGAAATAGTGCGGTGTCATCGCATGGTAAGAACGCCAAACAAACGCAGCCTACTTGAAACTGATGAAATAGTGCGGTGTCATCGCATGGTAAGAACGCCAAACAAACGCAGCCTACTTGAAACTGATGAAATAGTGCGGTGTCATCGCATGGGAAGAACGCCAAACAAACGCAGCCTACTTGAAACTGATGAAATAGTGCGGTGTCATCGCATGGTAAGAACGCCAAACAAACGCAGCCTACTTGAAACTGATGAAATAGTTCGGTGTCATCGCATGGTAAGAACGCCAAACAAACGCAGCCTACTTGAAACTGATGAAATAGTGCGGTGTCATCGCATGGTAAGACCGCCAAACAAACGCAGCCTACTTGAAACTGATGAAATAGTGCGGTGTCATCGCATGGTAAGAACGCCAAACAAACGCAGCCTACTTGAAACTGATGAAATAGTGCGGTGTCATCGCATGGTAAGAACGCCAAACAAACGCAGCCTACTTGAAACTGATGAAATAGTGCGGTGTCATCGCATGGTAAGAACGCCAAACAAACGCAGCCTACTTGAAACTGATGAAATAGTGCGGTGTCATCGCATGGTAAGAACGCCAAACAAACGCAGCCTACTTGAAACTGATGAAATAGTGCGGTGTCATCGCATGGTAAGAACGCCAAACAAACGCAGCCTACTTGAAACTGATGAAATAGTGCGGTGTCATCGCATGGTAAGAACGCCAAACAAACGCAGCCTACTTGAAACTGATGAAATAGTGCGGTGTCATCGCATGGTAAGAACGCCAAACAAACGCAGCCTACTTGAAACTGATGAAATAGTGCGGTGTCATCGCATGGGAAGAACGCCAAACAAACGCAGCCTACTTGTGAAGTTTCACAGCGAGCGTCGCCGCGACGCAATAATCCGGATGCGCGGAAAACTGAAGGGAAACAACTGCCGTGTTTTCATCAATGAGGATTTAACGGCTCGGTGTTCTGAGCTCGCCTTCCACGCTAGAACTCTGATCTCCACGACAATGAATGTTGATAGCAAAGGTCACAAGCTTTTACAAGAAATAGTAAACGAGATCATCGGTACATGGGGAGAGGATTAATTCGTAGTGGACACACATAAAACTCATAAAGGTATAGCATGGATTGTTCTCATGAATGTGTTCTTATTATGATGGATCGTTCAATTATGATATCTAAGGAACTTGTCGAAGGAACAGTTATAGGAATCAACGAGAATGGAAGGCAGAGAAACGGTTAACACTATTTGGACTTTTATTGGATAGAAATCCCATAAGGATACATTTTGTTGCATGGGCAGTTGCGTTATGGGAACACTGCTGACTACAGAATCGGCTGGTCGAGAACTGGACAGGTATAATGTATCCAGGACTGTTTAATAATGTTAATATATTATGTTATACAGCAAAAGGGGTGGTATAAATACAGATGACTCGGCCAGGAAGATGGATCAGGACTTAGTGTTAACTTAGAATCTTGATATATAAGATGGGTTTGGGACGAAGAAGAACATGTTAAGATGTAGAGACAAGCTAGTGTAACTGTCGTCTGTATCTGCTTAATAAAATCGAAATTTACATTTTCTTAAGTAATTATGAAT
Organism: Lamellibrachia columna; assembly: GCA_963662155.1. Lineage (NCBI taxonomy): Eukaryota > Metazoa > Annelida > Polychaeta > Sabellida > Siboglinidae > Lamellibrachia > Lamellibrachia columna. The sequence goes on along the minus strand of OY759266.1, from coordinate 42,436,233 downwards.
CATAAGCCTACACCACGGACAAACTCCCCACCAGAGGCGCCACGCACCATTTCACCACTACCACAACTGACATTTGATGTGCAGAGTCTACACATCTTTATTTAATTTGCCAAACTCCTAATGTTTTTCTAAACAATCAATTGGTTTTAATTGTGTACAATTGTGGATACCGTCGCTATTGAAATGTGTCTAGAAAAACAATAACATTGTTTTTTTTTTAAATAAGCTACGTTACTCGAGTGCGCAGGTGGAACGACGCAGCGAGTTGTAAACAACAATGACGTTGTCCATTCAGCCAATGAAACCTTTATATCAACTCATGTACCAGCCGTTCATTTTGAATTGATATCCATGTTGTGGCAGCGGTGATGTGCCGAGTGGCAGCACTGCTGGGGAGTGTTTCCCTCCGGCAAATATTTTCAACACGTTAATGAGCATACCAGCAGTATATCTATGCCTACGATTCGGAGAATGCGCTTCAAATGAACGAACTTACTAGCTCCAGTGCACTGGTGATTTTTTTGTGTGAACAGAGATGATTTATCTGTACGGTTTGCGTGCTGAAAAGTTGATTCTTTAAAATCGAATTTCTGGATGACAGAGTGCGCTAACACGCGCCATTTGACAGCTCAGACAGCGAAGGTCTTTGCCGAAACAAGATGAAACGGTCAGGATGAAGAAGGGAGATGTGGCGGAATAAATGGAATATAAATTTAACAGAGTTGACGAGACTCAAAGACAAAGACGAGCGTGACCCATGAAACAACTGCTTAAGAGGTTGTGTTTAAGATTGACGGCGTTCATGAAGAAAACGACGAAGTGGAAAACGAGCACATCCTGCCGAAGCAGACAATGAGGGTAGCAGCAGCAGGACATTTCCCCGAGAGCCTTTCGGTCGGTAGGAAAGGCATTTGTTTTATTTGTACAGCTGTTCGTGATTATTTATCTTGTTTGCCGAACATTCGCCTGAGCAAAGGTGGTAAACAGGGCCCATCCATCACGTTCTAGCGTCTCGCAAGCGCTAAAAACATCGCCTCTGAATGTGGTGAATCCTGGCAAAGGGGCCATGACAAAATGGCCCCATTAATTACGCCACTTGTGTCAAATACGCGTAGACCGACAGCAATCTTTATGTTTTGCTTACGCTGTTTTAGACTACGCGTGTTTCACTGGATCAGAACGGATATGATATTTATTAGGTACGATCGTCAAAGCAAGGACATGAGTAGTTAATGTTGAGAAATATGTAGAGAAACGAAATCACATTTCAATTATTTGATGTTATTTGTTCTGTCAAAAACTGGTCGAATTTGTAATAGCAATTAGGTCGTTGTTACATATGTAATGTAGTCTTTTATGTATACTAATTATACTTGAGTTATACAATTAACCATATTGTGTTATTGTAATTTCCTGATAACATTGTAATGCTATTTCTGACTTAATGTCACTATAGGATACGAGACAGTGCTAGTAAACGAAGCATGTACACTGGGTAGAGACGTCTGAGCCTGATTCCGTTCCCAGGGTATGACAATGATGGAAACAAATTGCCTGCTGACTTACGTATCATCAGCTGCACTGTCTACATACCAATCTCTAAAAAGACTATATGTATAAATACTAGCAGGGTTGGTATGTAGATAACAAGAATTTAATTTATTCACATGTCCTGTTCTATTCACACTGTGGTGTGAATTGTAGGGGTTTGTATAAATACACACAAGTAAATGTTGGAATCCCAATAAGTCACTGGCATGCTTGTTGTCTTTTTGCTAGGGATGATGATCATTTTGAGACTTGTAACAAAGATTAAAGTGAAAGCGATTTTAGGGCAAGTATTATTAATATTATCACCAACGAGGACGTAGGAGCAAATGCCGAGTCAATCAACATTATTAAAAAGAAGATGGAGGTATTTGGGCCATTTCCTCTGAATGCCGCCAACGAGAACATCAAAACAGGCGTTGTGCTGGAGACCAGCTGGAAAGAGGAAACGAGGACGACCAAAAGAAAGGTACCAATGAACACGCGTATGCCTCGCAATAACGTCGTCATCTGACATACTACGTGAACATGCAAGGCGATATATACACCAATAATATAATATCAAATAAATAAAATAAAATAAAACTTGTATTTTTTAATAATGTTTATCTCAAAAATGCATTTTGCTGTGTTTACTGGGGGCATCACAGCAAAAAACACCACACCATGCGTTACGTCAATGATCAAGTTACTCCAGCGATACATTAACGCGTCGAACGTGAAATAAATCAGCGTGTGGCATACATAGGGCGATTGTTACAACCAGTAATGTAATAACCGACCGGTAATGTAATACATCGACTGGTGATGTAATAAATCGACTGGTAATGTAATAACAGACCGGTAATGTAACTATCGACCTGTAATCCAACATTTAGCAAAGCTGTGTGTCAGCTTAGGAAACAATTATTCAACTTCACCTTCTCCATAGCCATGGATGGTCGTTGGGTCTCTTTCTGTGGTGATCTTCGGACAATGTATCTCCACCTTTTACCGGTCCCTAGCTGCCACTTGCGTCTTATAATAATAATTTAGGTCTTATATAGCGCATACTCCTGTAGATAGATCAACGCGTTTTACAATAATAAAATACATACATAAAAATGCAGTCTTTCCCTTGCCTATATGTACCTTAAGTGATATTTATGCTAGGTCAGTGGACCTCGTGACATGGCTACGCCATCTGAGTTTGCGTCTAAAAACTGCAGACAGGAGATGTTCATATCGCCCGATGTTTTGGCCGACTAGATTCCGGACTTCCTCGGTGGCGACACGGTCCGTACGTGCAATTAGCTATATGCTACGGTAGCATCTCATCTAAATCGACTGGATTAAATATTCATTCGATAGATTAATCGCGTCTGCAGATTAGCCTGTTCGATTACATTTGCGCAGGTTTGTCTCGGCGAATGATAATTAACTGGGATGAGTCAGTTTGACATATGTCCTTGGTCGTGCCAGTGTTCCATAAGGACGCAGCGTCATGGCCATCTCAGAAAACGTAGCAACGATTCTCAACGTTTTCATGTCTATTCTTTGGTAATTTTGAATAGTAGCTTGCTTTATTTTAATTACGACTGGAATTTAAGAATAACTAAGCATTTTGGAGCCATTAGTTTATGTTGTGGAATTCCAGATGATTAAGACTTCATAAGCTTCATTGGTAAGTCGAACGAGGCAGTGATTGCAAATGGCAGCCAGAGCACGCTCGAAAACATGCCCGAAGAGACAATGGTGTTTTGCAATTATATTCAGCGTTATCGTTGACGATTTGACGATACGATGGTGCGACCTAACACTGAATTGCAGGGCGCCTATACGCATGTCCTTGTGGCTCTAGATAGAACAACTAGAGGACACGAATCAACGTTAGTGACGGAACAGTGTAGATTATAATATATTAAAAAGTATTCATTATCACATGGAAGAAATATCTACTGATTGCCTAAATCTTAGCGGCGTATGTTTAAAAAAACAAAACTGACAAACATCTTAGAAGGTTACACACAAATGAACAATCGTTGGACTATCGATAACTCAACGGCTTCCTTATCCATTTGCCATCTTGGTTTTGTTTTGCTTTGGATGGCAATCTTGTGAAATCATGTTAAATATATCCTGTAGAAACAATTCTGATTGAAAAATGCATGAACATTGATTTATCTTTGTACTGACATTGACTAAAGAACGGTAGCGCAAGACATCTGCGTCCGGAAGTGAAAGACGGTCCCTAGAAACGACATCAGAGGTTTTTTCCCAATAACTGCATTAAATTGGGGCTTCGGATAGGTAAACAATTAATACGAAAGAATAGTCTTGGCTATTCAATTGAGTGTATTTCCGTTGTCTACCTAGCGTGTGCGTGTGTGTGTGTGTGTGTGTGTGAGAGAGAGAGAGAGAGAGAGAGAGAGAGAGAGAGAGAGAGTGAGAGAGAGAGAGAGAGAGAGACGGAGAGAGTGAGAGAGAGAGAGAGAGAGAGAGAGAGAGAGATATGGAGAGAGTAAGAGAGAGAGAGAGGTGGGAGAGACGCCGGGGGAGATGGAGAGGAAGAGGGAGACTGAGAAACTGAAAGAGAGAGAGATAGAGAGAGAGAGAGAGAGAGAGAAAAAAGAGAGCGAGAGAGAGGGGAGAGACAAAGAGAGATTCAATTCAGAAAAGGAATGGAATATGATAATGGAATTCATTAGTTAAACTACTGTGTTTATGTTAAAAAACCATAAAAGGAACGTTCATCTAGACCGAACATTAATCTTAGACGTTGCCTTTATGCTTTACAATGTTGCGCAACCATTTGAAGCTTACACCACAAAACACAGTCGACAAATGAATTTTCACAGATGAAAAACATCGTTACATTCTACGTATCTATCTTTTTGTCGGCAGCATTGGCAGCCATTGTTCATGTGCGCATTGCTTCCACAACATGATCTCTGTTACGGGTTATATGTTACATACAGCACCTTTCGTCCAATACTTTACCATTTATCGAGAAACCATTTAATCAAACATTTCTTAATCGTGTTTGAAATGTCTTCGGTCGCCCGAGTAACAAAGCCAAAACTTCAAAATAACAAGTCACAGTGTTGTCGTTCAGATGCTGACTATCTATGTCTATATCGATGTCAGAATTGATTAAAGCCAAGTGCATCTTGTCAATGGTAGCGTCGGCTGTGGGAGTTTCGTGTGACACTGATATGCTTTGTGTCAGTATTTGTTGTGTAGTGGCAATAAAACGAAAAGGTTAATGACAAAATAGTAGCAATCAAACTGACATTTTCGGACACATTTCCAGAGAAGGATTTCCTGGTCGGAAAGTGGTTGGAAGACCGAGGCCGACCGAAATCAAGAGTGACTGACTTAACTAACATCGAAATTGGAATTAATGTTAGAGGAGGCAAATTTACATTTGTGGGCACATTGCATTGATATATTGCTTGGAGAAGGATTTGCTGGTCAGGAAAGTGAGAGGAATAGGCCGACTGAAATGAAGCATGGGTTAGAGATGGAGATAGAGACCATCACTCTTTGAGTCGACTACAGGTTACACATCACTCTTTGAGTCGACTACAGGTTACACATCACTCTTTGAGTCGACAGGTTACACATTTACCCCCTGGCATAGACACCAGGGAGAAAGGACCAACGGCTTTTAGTCTCCTGCAAGGGCAGGAAGAGGATGATGTTGATGAGCAGGAAGAGGATGTTGATGAGGAAGAGCATGATGATGATGAGGATGAGAATGAATATTAGGAGGAAGAGGAGGCAATAAAACACCCGCAGTGCCAGTTGCTGTTTACCGCCTCCGCTAACACCACATGTTGTTTCCTTATCAGTTTCAGTCCTAATTAAACACGATGACATGCGCAAAACAACACTAGGGTGTGATACACGGTGATTATATTAATTGCTGGTCCGGTTGTTTAGTTGGTGCTGCGCGCAGTGCAGACCTTAGTGACGTATCAGGTAGTGGGTAGTGACGTGTCAGGTAGTGGGTAGTGACGTGTCAGGTAGTGGGTAGTGTATTTGTCACCTCAGCTTTCAGCTTCAGGCTGCACGCAGAGAAGACCATCATATGGACGTGGGATGTTCGCACCCTATATGCTTGGATGCAGAAAAGTAACATAATTCATGAACTAACCAGATATCAGCAGAATATATTATTGGACTGACTGAAGTCAGATGAACAGGTTTTGGAGATGGAAAAGTAAAAGAACTAACTCATGAACTAACCAGATATCAGCAGAATATATTATTGGACTGGCTGAAGTCAGATGAACAGGTTTTGAAGATGGAAAAGTAAAAGAACTAACTCATGAACTAACCAGATATCAGCAGAATATATTATTGAACTGGCTGAAGTCAGATGAACATGTTTTGAAGATGGACACAAACTGCGATACAGCTGAGAGGAATCGAAACACCAAAATGGATTTGCATTCCATGTGAACAAGAACATAGCAAATACTATTATCAGCAGGCTAATTTCCATACGAATCTCCGCTAAAACTCATTAAAAATCAACATTATCCAAGTATATGCTCCCTCACCAGATTACGACGACGATGTGATCGAAGCCATATATAAAGAGCTGAACAACATCATCTTCAAGGGAAGACTTCCTCATCGTGCAAGGAGACTGGAATGCCACAACATCATCAGTGAAGCTTCAAGGGAAGACTTCCTCATCGTGCAAGGAGACTGGAATGCCACAACATCATCAGTGAAGCTTCAAGGGAAGACTTCCTCATCGTTCAAGGAGACTGGAATGCCACAATCGGCCCAGATGCATATGAACAATGGGCTGGAACTACAGGCCGCTTTGGCACAAAAAAAAACAATTATAGAGGACTACAACTTCTTGAACTCGCAAGTAGTCATAAACTCACCTTGACTAACACGTTACACTCGCACAACCCATCAAGGAGAAGAACGTGACACTCACCTAATGGAAAAATACACAACCAGATTGACTACATACAGGTTACACATTTACCCCCTGACATAGACACCAGGTAGAAAGGACCAACGGCTTTTAGTCTCTTAAAAAAAACAGGCAATGTGGGGTGAACGAAATTGTCCAAGCTTCGAAGTGGCAGCAAGGGCAGGAAGAGGATGATGATAAGACGTTTCAAATCCAGCAAACAAAATATTCCCAGGGGCTGATATAGGCAGCGACCGTGACATTGTTCTGGCAACATTTAAACTCAAACTGAAGAAGATACATCGCCAGAAAAGTCCACGTATTCGATTTGACGTCGACATCGAGAAAGACCCAAAAATTGTTGAGGCTAGAATAGGCGGCACATTCGCAGCTCTAAATCTTCTCGATTTAACAGATTTAACAAGATTTAACAAGATTGCCATCCCAAACAACAAGTTCCAGATGGCAAAGTGGACAAGGAAGCCATTGGCTTATCGAGAGTCCAACAATTTTAGCACTAAATGTTACTCCTAAGTCTTTTTCTTGTGTGGTTCTACCTGGTACAGCATCCCCCATTTTATATTCTTCGTCCATGTTTCCATGCCCTATGTGTATACATTTGCACTTCCCAAAATTGAATAACATTTGCCATTTTTCTGGCCATTTAACTAATTTATCTAGATCATCCTGTAAACTTTGTTTATCTGTATCATTTGTAACCTTTCTGAATACTTTTATGTCATCTGCAAATTTGAGTACTTTGCTAGATATGTCATCCTCTAGATCATTTATATATATTAAAAACAGTATAGGGCCTAATACTGATCCCTGTGGTACCCCACTCAAAACCGATTCCCAGTTTGAAATCTCACCGTCTACTATTACTCTCTGTCTTCTGTGTGTAAGCCACTTTTCTATCCAGTTGATTCCATCATTACCTATACCATGGGCTTTTAGTTTAAGTATCAATCTTTAGTATAGCACTTTATCGAAAGCTTTCTGAAAATCTAAGTAGACAACATCCACTGGTGACCCGTCATCTACCCACTTTGTAATTTCTTAAAAAAAACACAAGAGATTGGTTAGACATGACCTTATTTTTAGGAACCCATGTTGAGATGTATTTATTAAATTATGTTTTACAAGGAATTCCACCATGTGGTCTCTAATTAATGTTTCAAGTAATTTACATATAACTGATGTTAAACTCACTGGTCTGTAATTTTCTGGCTTCTTCCTCGATCCCTTCTTAAATAGTGGCGTAATGTTTGCTTCTTTCCATTCTGATGGAACTATTCCTTCTTCTAGTGACAAGTTAAACAATTTTGCAAGTGGTGTACTAATTTGCTCAACAATTTCCTTAAGCAGTTTTGGTGGTATCCCATCAACTCCAGGTGATTTATTATCTTTCATCTTCTTAATTTTGTTTGCTATAATTACAAATAACTGCCCTAAATGTTCTGATTTATTTCCCTCAAATTTAGTAAATGGAACTGGAAGTGAGCTGATATCTTCTGTGGTAAATACTGAGCAGAAATACTCATTCAGGACCTCTGCCATTTGAAACCCCTCTGAAATTATGTTTCCCCTGTTGTTTTCCAGTGGTCCGACCTTATCTCGAACGTTCTGTTTACTCCTTACATAAGCATAGAAACTCTTGCTGTCATTTTTTATATTACCTGCCAATTTTTTTTCAAAGGTTCTTTTAGATTTTCTAATTTCAGTTGTAGCTAGGTTAAGTGCAACTTTGTAATTTGCAGTCTTCATCCTTTCTGGTACGCCTATAAACCCTCCACATAGTTTGCTTAAACACTATTTTTCTAATAGCTTCTTTTGACAAGTGTTTCTTTCTAGACAGTTTTCCTTGTTTTTTCAAGGGAACAAATTTATCGATGATACTCTCAATTTCATATTTTAGAATATTCCAACATTCAATTGCGGTCTTATACATCAGCATGTTATTCCAGTCTAGCTTTGCTAAGTATTTTCTCATATCTTTATAGTTACCTTTGTGGAAGTTTCTCCTATACGTTTTTTTATTTTTACTTTCTGATTTTACGTTGATGTCAAAATGTATTTGATTGTGGTCACTGTTACCCAATGGTTCATGTATTTTTACATTGTCGACTAATTCTTTTTGTGATGATAAAACTATATCTAATACATTTTCTCCTCTGGTTGGTTCTAGCACGTGCTGAGTAAGGAAGCTCTCCTGAATTAAAAATAAAAATGGTTGGTCATCACCCTCTGTACTCTCTAGAGATTTCCATTGTATGTGTCCATGGTTAAAATCTCCCATTATGATACATTCCCCTTTACTAACTTCCTTTATAGCATTTTGTATTTTTGTGTTATCCTCTTCGTTTATGTTTGGACTTCGGTAAACTAATCCAATAGTTAATTTTGAATTTCCTGAAACTATTTTGCACCAAACAGCTTCATCGTAATCTGCTTCGCTTTCTAATTTTATTTCACAAGCCTGCATAGATTCTTTAACATGTAAAATAACTCCCCCTCCCCTTCTTCCTATTCGATCTCTCCTAAACATTACGTATCCTGTCAATCCTAATTCAGCATCTGTAATGTCTGTGTTGGCCCATGATTCGGTTATACCAATTATGTGAGGGTCAATATCTTCTACCATAATGTTTAATTCGTTTTTCTTATTTATTATACTCCTAGCATCTAAACACACGCATATATAACCTGCTTCAGACATGTTTTTCGGACATTTTGTTATTGGCTTATCTGTACTAGCGGCCTCTTGTCCTGCTTGAGGCATCTCTAAGTAACCCCCCTGCGCTTCTAGTTTAAATAGTGTTGACTACCAAAAATATTCGTTATGCTACCCATGCCACTGTCTACTGCTGCTGCTAGCCCTTCCGCAAATACTGCTGCCCCCTTTCCACTTAAATGCAGCCCGTCCTTCATGTACATATCAGCCCTTCCAACAAAACTTCTCCACAAATCCACAAAACCCACTTCCTCTTCTCTACATAGCTTCTCGACTAGCATGTTAATTGCCATCCCCCGGCAATTTCGATATCTATGACCCCTCCTTCCTATAACTGGTAGAATCCATGACAGTATTACCTGCTCAACCCGCGACTGCTTTAGTGTTCTGACCAAATTCCTGTATTTCCTAACTATGGCAGTTGTACCCTCCCTCTCTACGTTATTTGTCCCTACGTGTACTAAAACAGATCCACCCTTGCCCAAACCCACAATGTTTTCTACCCTCTCAGTTACTGCCTCTATTTTGGCCCCAGGCAAGGAAACTACAACGTCCTCTCCCTTGTTTAAGACTCTCTCGGTCTTCCTAACTATTGAGTCCCCCACAAACACCCTCGCTCTCTTTCTCACCCCCCCATATCACTGCCTCGGAATAGCTCTTCCGATGGATCCCCTCCATCACAGTCTGTCCTGCAGCCTTGTCACTTGGTGGCAGACTGTTATCAGGCTCTCTCTCACGCATCAACATTTCACCTTTCCCTCCCGTCTCCTGGCTAACTTGTGCTCCCGTCGCCTTCCCTCCCATCGCCTTAACTATAGTCTCCTCCCCCCCCCCCCGACTCCTTCGCTACTGTCTCCCCCACTCCCCTTTCCTTCGATCCACTTGTGTTCCCTCCCATTTCTTTCCTTCTCGTCTACTTTCGTCCTGTCTCCCTATGTCCCGTCTCCTTCCGTCCTGTCTCCCTACGACCGGTCACCTTACCTCCTCTCAACCTCTTCCCAGGCTGAGGTGAGTTCACCCTAACATCTCTCTCGTCGTCTTCCTCCACTTTATCCACTGTCCCCTCACCAGAACCACTGGCACAAACCACCTGCTCCCTTCCCACCACTGCCACAACGAGCAGCCTCAGCTGTTCTAACTCCACTTCAAGTTCCTTCATCCTCGTACATCCCCTACACTAAAAACTAAAACTATCCGCCTGAACCTCAGCCCAGGACTTCTCACATCCGGACTTGACGAAGTCCACCCAGTTGCTGCAACTACTGCATATTAAATGCCTAGTGGCCTTTAAATGCCGTTTGCACGGCGCCATCACAAAAATTATACTTAATCTAATTGCTACGTTAGCCTTGAATAAGGCTGTTTTTGTGTTCAAAAGAACACTTTAGACTAATATACTTGCTTGTCTTTTCTACTGAGCTCGCACGAGCAAAAAAAAGCCTGCCACCTAGCGAATACGGAGAACACTGTGTAAACAAAACAACGAAGTCAGTGTAAACAAACTTACGCTAAAATCCTGCTGTTAATTTCTTTTTACCGAAATCGTTTACTACAACTATGTCAGATATTACCTTATGTATGTAATTTATGTAAATGTATCACTTTATCTAATATATATTTAACAATGTATACGATAGTTTGGTACACCAGTTTAATTTACGACCTGTAAACAAACTCCCAATTATCGCTCGATGAATTTGAGTCCGGGAAAAATACTGCCTCAGTTAACCAGAACACTTTCTTAATATATGTCTATAAGAAGTTTGTGTATATAGTATATGTGTAATAGTAATACTTATTCTAACCAATATTCCACTGACAAAACCAAGGAAATTGTACAGGAAACAACCAGAGAAGTACTTGGCAAAAAAAATCCAACCGTGAACTACCAACGACATCCTGGATTGCTGCAATATAAGGAGAAACAGGAAGAAGACAAAGAACTCCACCCCTGAAACGGAAGCTGAACAATACCGCACTGTCAATCACACCGTCAGAACCGAGATGATAAAAGCAAAAGAAGAATGGATCTCAGAGCAATGTGACAACGTTGAGAAAGGCTTGAAAGAGGGTACCAGCAAAAAAGCCTTTGATACACTAAAGAAGCTGACAAGAAAACAAGGCTACATATATTGAAGATAAGAACGGCTACCTGCTAATTGATAACGCGGCTGTTCTCACACGATGGACCAAGTATTGTCAAAAGCTCTGCAATTACGAACTGAAACCAGATACCAGCATACTGGAAAGAAAAACCAGCAGTGTTGATGAAACAGGCGACATGCAAGTGTTGAAAGAAGAAGAAGAGGAGGCATTGCGCACACTGAAAGGAGGGAAATCACCCGGCGTGGACAACATCCCAGCAGAGCTGCTCAAACATGGCGGCCCTGAAATGATGCAGGTCCTTAGTACACTATGCCAGAGGATCTGGAAAACAAAGGAATGACCCAGAGAATGGATTCAATCCACTAGACTATAAAAAAAATTACACAACCAACAACCTTATCTATCACCCAAGCAAGACCATGACACGAGTCATCTTAAACAGACTCATAGGAAAAGCAGAAGAAATACTGGCTGGAGAAGATGCACGATTTAGGGCCGGAAGAAGCAGCACTGAGCAGATCGTCAATGTAACACTGATCACAGAAAAACATCTGCTTCACCAAAAACACCTGATCCACAATTTCACTGACTTCAAGAAGGCGTTTGATCGTTATCTGGCACGAAGGCTTATGGCAAGTCATGAGAAACTACAACTTCGACGAACATCTGGTACAAGTCATACAGGCACTGCACGCCAACTCAGACAGTGTCGTACTTCTAAACAACCAACTTGAAAAACTTTTCAGGACAACTGTTGGGGTTGGTCAGGGGTGCTTACTCTCGTCTGTTCTCTTCAACATATTCCTCGAGAACATAATGCAGGAGACCGTCCAAGTATTCAACAGTACCCTATTTGTTGGTGGAAGGCCAATTTGTAATCTTCGTTTTGCGGACGATGTTGAGCTCATGGGACGCAGCGAGAACTTCAAGACCCCACCACCAGACTGGAAGAAAAGGCAAGAGCTTATGGGATGGAAGTCAGCAAAGAAAAAAGCAAAGTACTTGTCAACAGTACCAAACAGAATACCCTTATTGACATCACGATGAACGGTCAGAACCTTGAGGAAGTGCTAAATATCTTGGGTCCACTGGTGGCATCTCAACAAAGGAAATCAAAATAAGAATTGCACTGGGTATGTTAACTGACTGCTATGTCAAGACTTAACACCATCTGGAAGAGCAGATACACCAGTTATCAAACCAAGTTTAAGCTCTACAGAGCACTCGCTATATCCACCCTGCGCTATGAATGCGAGAGCTGGACTCTGCTAACAGATACAGAGAGACAAGTACAAGCATTTAAAACGAAATGCTTCCGGAGACTCCTCCGCATTTAGTGTACTGAAACAAAACAAACGAACACGTGAGAAAACAAGTGGATTCCCTGATAAACAAGAGCCCTTGTTGGCAACAGTGAAAACAAGTGGATTCCCTGGTAAACAAGAGCCCTTGTTGGCAACAGTGAAAACAAGTGGATTCCCTGGTAAACAAGAGCCCTTGTTGGCAACAGTGAAACGACGCAAACTCTCCTGGTTTGGCCACATCATTCGACACAACACCGTTGCAAAAACCATCATACAAGGCACCCTGGAGGGCAAGAGACGACGGAGCCGCCAGAAAATGGCTACATAGCATACAACAATGGACACGTCGAGACCCAGCGACCCTGCTACGCACAGCAGAGGACAACGCTGGCGAGAAGTGTGCGTGAATGACACCCTGCGACCGTACCGGTCATGTGATGAAGGTGAAGGTGGTCCGGTTGATTGGTTTAGTCAGGCTGCAACTAACAATTATTCGCCTGATCGATCGATATTACGGTGTCCAAGTAGACTGCGTAGAAAGTCGACCACAACACCGACTCGAGTCTCGTTTTTCGGTTGCAGGAAATCGATGCAGCCGATCACACACTTTTTCGAGGCTAGTTGGAACCTTATTAAATTGCAATAAACAATACAATTCATGTATATAATAACTTTTTATTAGTATACCACTAAAGTTGCTTGACAATAACCATGTACAGAATGTACAATTATTACCCGTTTGTGATAAACCCGAAACATCGAGTGATGTCAATCCTATAGTATGGCGGTGGATTACGGACAATACTCAACGATAAACGTATTCACAATCAATTATTTGAAGCACAAACATCCTTTGTTTCTTTATGACACAATACAGATGGTATGTTACGGAATGCGTAGATTCAGTATAGGCTATAGCGTGGTTAGTGCGTGTCAGTTTTTAATCTTGAGCTATTACGCAGATGCAGATCTGCATTGGAACTGTCAAATATGATTGATTATGGGTATACAGAACATATGCCCTACACCACGGGGCGCTCGAATGTATCTCGGGGATTTTCAGCCATCTGACGCGCGTATAAGGCGCAATATTTATTTCCTGGTCGCATATAAGTTTCAGCAGTCGCTCGATATGTTTACCTCTGGAAGAAATCACGCCGTGCGGGCCTCGCACCTAACTGGATTCCGTTTCGCTACAACATTCGTGCGTTGTCGTAAAATCGAACAGGCGATAATGGTGTTGCCCACCGAACGCTAATCGACAGAAACGCCGTGTGTGACTGTCGATTCGGTCAGCGGTTGTTAGCCCCAGTTATAATGACAACCAACAACGATAGTTACCGCTTGGAAATACATAAAGATGGAATTATTAGGATGGTAACCTAATTTACGATTTATCGATAAACTAATTAATAAAACATATCTGAATCGTTTTTGAAGTGTCTTCGGTCGCCCGAGTGAGAGAGCCAAAACTTCAAAATAACCAGTGACTGTGTTATTGTTTATGTTGTGTTTGGATAACATTTGTGCTTGTCGTAATAACAACCAGTTACAAAATAGAGCGCCCGTGAAAGCAGCTGTTACATGTGGGAAATATATATGTATGTATGTATGTATGTATGTATGTATGTATGTATGTATGTATGTATGTATGTATGTATGTATGTGTGTATGTATGTATGTATGTATGTATGTATGAATGTATGTATGAATGAATGTATGTATGTATGATTGTATGTATGTATGTATGTATGTATGTATGTATGTATGTATGTATTTATGTATGTATGTATGTATGTATGTATGTATGTATGTATGTATGTATGTATGTATGTATGTATGTATGTATGTATGTATGTATGTATGTATGTATGTATGTATGTATGTATATATATATATATATATATATATATATATATCGATGTCAAAATGTATTAATTAAAGCACAGTGCATCTTTTCCGTGGGAGTTTCGTGTGACACTGATATGCTTTGCGTCAGCATTTGCTGTCTGGTGGAAAAAACGTTGCGTATGAAAACCAATGAATGTATGCTGGGAGAACTGATACGTCGAAAGGTTAATCAAAATATACTAACAATCAAACTGACATTTTCGGTCATATTGCAAGAGAAAGATTTGCTGGTCGGGAAAGTGATTGGACGACCGGGTCGACCGAAATCAAGAGTGACTTGAATAACACGGAAATTGAACATAGCTGCTGACGTATGACTCAGACTGAGTCATGCGTACAAGGATGAGGATAAGGTGGATGAGGAGGAGGAGGATGAGGCAACAAAACACCCGCTATCCCCGTTGCTGATCACCGCCTCCGCTAACAATACATATAGTTTCCGTATCGCTCCAAGCCCTATTTAAACACGATGATATAGGCAACCAACAACATTTGAGGGCGGTACACGGAGATTATATTAATTGCTAGCCGGGTTGATTGGTTTAGTTAGGTTTCAGCTAATCATTATTCAAGTGATCGACAGATATTACGGTATCCCGAAACATCGGGTGACGTCAATCGCACAGTATGGCGGTGGATTACGGGCAATAGTCGACGATAAACTTACAATCAATAATTATTCTTTGAGGCACAAACATTTTCTGTTTCTTTATGACATTATGCAGATATCACGGAATGCAAAGGACATACGTATAGTGAGGCTAGTGCGTGTCACCTTTAAACTGTCAATTATTACGCCGATGCAGATCTGCATTGGAACTATCAGATAAGAAAGTTGATTTTGGGTCTACGGGACGTACGCCCCCGGCCCAGGCCACGGGACTCTCGAATATACCTCCGGTGTTGTCGGCAGTATCACGCGTGTAGAAGGTGCAAGATTTATTTTCTGGTCGCACATAAGTCTCAGCAGTCGCTCAATGTTTTATCTCTAGAAGAAACCACGCCGCGCGCACCTCGCAACTAACTGGATTCCGTTTCGCTACGCCATTTATGCGGTGTCGTAAAATCAAACAGGCGACCTAATGGCGCTGCCCACCGAGCGCAATCTGCAGAAACGCCGTGTGTGACTGTCTATTCGGCCAGCGCGCAGCGTGCCCCTTCCAGCCCAACCAGACCACCGAACATTCTTAAATCAAATTCCCACCACGAGTGAAGTTTGTTGATTCGTAATATCGAAACATATGCGTTACAGTTTCCTTTGATTGACGTGTGGGCGTTAAGTTAGCGAATTAACTATCAATAATTGGAAGTGTTGTGTATGGTCGACGCTTTTAAGATAGCACAAGAAATTTATTTGAAGTAACGACATTCTTCTAATCACAACTATTGACATTTACTTACTCGACGTTTCGGCTAGTTCTTCTTGTGCTCGCCAGTTGGCATTAATAGTAGATCGTCCCATGGTCGCTGAGTCGGTATCCCCATCGTCTCGATTTATGATTAAAGTCATCTTTCTTACTTGATCCCAGGGAGTTACTTGATCGCAAGAACTTACTTGATCCAAGAACCTACTTGATCCTAGGATTTACTTGATCCCAAGGACTTACTTGATCCCAAGAACTTACTTAATCCCAGGACTTACTTCATCCCAGGACTCACTTTATCCCAAGAACTTACTTTATCCGAGAACTTACTTGATCCCAATAACTTACTTGATCCCAGGACTTACTTGATCCCAAGGACTTACTTTATCCGATAACTTACTTGATCCCAATAACTTACTTGATCCCAGGACTTACTTGATCCCAAGGACTTACTTGATCCCAAGGACATACTTGATCCCAAGGATTTACTTTATCCGAGAACTTACTTGATCCCAATAACTTACTTGCTCCCAAGGATTTACTTGATCCCAAGGACTTACTTGATCCCAAGGACTTACTTGATCCCAAGGATTTACTTGATCCCAAGGACTTACTTGATCCCAGGGCTTACTTTATCCAAAGGACTTACTTGATCCCAAGGACTTACTTGATCCCAAGGACTTACTTGATCCCAAGGACTTACTTGATTCAAAAGACTTAATTGATCCCAAGGATTTACTTGATCCCAAGGACTTACTTGATCCCAGGACTTACTTTATCCCAAGGACTTACTTTATCCCAAGGACTTACTTGATCCCAAGGACTTACTTTATCCGAGAACTTACTTGATCCCAATAACTTACTTGATCCCAGTACTTACTTGATGAACATGTTCACGAATATTTTATTTGTGATGGACGAAATCAATAATGCTTGGAAACGTAAACATGCGTAATTCTAAAACGAGCTGGACATATTTAATGGATACATGTTCAGGGTTTTGAAAAGGGTTTTCTCGTGAACGCCGTACACATCAGCCGGTAGGTGAATGCCGTACACATCAGCCGGTAGGTGAACGCCGTACACATCAGCCGGTAGGTGAACGCCGTACACATCAGCCGGTAGGTGAACGCCGTACACATCAGCCGGTAGGTGAACGCCGTACACATCAGCCGGTAGTCGAAGCGACATGCTAATAGTCGGTACCCGGAATGTCATATTGTTAATCGCTAATTGGCGAATACGTCGAACGTAACAGGATGTCCCGTCAAAGGCGCGTGGTTTATGTTTCTCTTGGTGTTTTAGGAGCTATGGCATTACGAATTTTTTAGAACAAGGATCGTCAGTTAAGATTACATGTGGTATATCTAAATACATGAGTGGCTGATGATATTTGAATAAAATGAATGATTACATACCGAAGCGATTCGCGAGAATTTTGTACCGTGCGCAAAAACAACCGTGTATCTCTGCCAACGCGTGCTCCATCACGTTCGGAGTTATTCACCCGTATTTGTTCTGGTGCTAGTGTTGTGATGTCTACTTAATAACATTGGCGTTATTGTTGGAACGATGTATTATTTGCTAACAAAGTCATATTCTAATATTTGTAGTAGATACTTCGTTATACCGACTCCTAATTTAAAGTATAATATCATGTGTCGTATTTCCGACGGGTTATTATATATAGCGTCTATTGGCAGTCTTGCCTTGTCTTATCTTGCCTTGGGTAGGATGCAGGCCAACAGTCCTAATGCGTCAAACGTCAGTGTTGTGTGCACATGGAGTGGTTTGCTTGGAACTGAATGGGTTAGTGCTTGCTTAAATTGGTGGTGTTCTGTGATATTGGTTATTGCATCTGGTAGTGGGTTATAATCTTTTATTGTCAGAGGAAGAATGT
Source organism: Lamellibrachia columna (assembly GCA_963662155.1). Lineage (NCBI taxonomy): Eukaryota > Metazoa > Annelida > Polychaeta > Sabellida > Siboglinidae > Lamellibrachia > Lamellibrachia columna. The sequence continues at coordinate 42,418,445 of OY759266.1, read as the reverse complement.
ATAGCAGTTATTGCTGGTGTGGATGGTATTTAAGGCTTTAGTACGGAGATGTCGTGATTGACGTTGGCTTTGCTGATTATCGAAGTGTTGTCACGTTCGACGTTAACCAGCCTGTTGGAGACAATCCAACTGGGCACGTCCGCGCATTGGTTCTTAATCACCGGCTTGAGCCGCCGCTCAATAATGCCGTCTTTGTCGAGGTGTCAGGAACAGCAACAGCCGGTGGCAATGCGACGTCGTAGTTCTACTAATACATCTCTTTCCTCGTTATAGGGTAGATCAATGTGCGGTTTCGTGCACTTCTGCGAAACAATCGTGTCGTTGCCGGCAGAAAAGAGCCGAACTGTTACCATGTTCATCTAATCCCCCAACTCCGGATGATTCACGTCACATCCGCTCATCCATTCGTTCCGGCCAGCGCAATTTCCTCTACCTCCGTTATTATTTCTTCCTTGCATGAATTACTCACCACGTGGTTATCAGGTGCGTCTAAGACAATGCGCCCTCCGTGGTTATCAGGTGCGTCTAAGACAATGCGCCCTCCGTTGTTATCAGGTGCGTATAAGACAATGCGCCCTCCGTTGTTATCAGGTGCGTCTAAGCCAATGCGCCCTCTGTGGTTACCAGGTGCGTCTAAGACAATGCGCCCTCCGTGATAATCAGGTGCGTCTACGACAATGCGCCCTCCGTCGTTATCAGGTGCGTCTAAAACAATGCGCCCTCCGTGGTTATCAGGTGCGTCTAAGACAATGCGTCCTCCTTGGTTATCAGGTGCGTCTAAGACAATGCGCCTCCGTCGTTATCAGGTGCGTCTAAGACAATGCGCCCTCCGTGGTTAACAGGTGCGTCTAAGACAATGCGCCCTCCGTCGTTATCAGGTGCGTCTAAGACAATGCGCCCTCCGTCGTTAGCAGGTGCGTCTAAGACAATGCGCCCTCCGTGGTTATCAGGTGCGTCTAAGACAATGCGTCCTCCGTCGTTATCAGGTGCGTCTAAGACATGCGTCCTCCGTATATGTTGGATTTACGCTACACAAGTGTCTTCTTATGGCGTTTAAAAAAAAAATTCGTGGTATCCTTCGGTATCAGTTTTGGCAGCATGATTCCCTTTGACGACGACATGTAATTGGAACTTTGGAACTTACTGCTTCGTCTTATTATATTCTTGCTACTACTACCACTACCACTACTACTACTACTACTACTACTACTACTACTACTACTACTACTACTACTACTACTACTAATAGTACTACAACTACTACTACTACTACTACTACTACTACTACTACTACTACTAATAATAATAATAATAATAACAATAATAACAATAATAACAATAATAATAATAATGGTAGCTTTGAATAATTTAGAGAATGTTCAATGTTCATAATGCAATGAATGATTCGCACTGACTATAATACATTGAATTTAAATCAGCGGGAAATACGTAGCGGCGATATTCGTGCACGACTGCGTTAATTCATACGCACTAGACCATAATATTATGTATGACATTTGTTATTGTGTGCAACGAATTTTAAATATCGTCTGCAGATAATCGGCGTCGCTCGTCAGAGTGTCTGGTTGAAGAGGAACGTGACAGGAAATGTCATCTCCTCATTACCGCCGTGCAGTCTGTGTTCGTGTCTCTGTCGGCATCCGTCACTCTTGTTGACCACGTCCAGCAGCCTCAATTAGACCGTTTGCGTCTCCTCGCAATCTATCTAGACACTTCGAGTCCACCGTCTGTCCAATGCTTCATACTTACAATTTCCCCCATTTTCCCATTTTACTTCTAAACCTTTGCGGTTTTGTCCTGGTAGTTTTGTCCTGGTAGTTCTCATGTAGGGTGGTAGGCACCAGATTCTCTTACCCTTTCCAACGGCCATGCTTAGCCACTTTCTTCTCTTTATGCTATGTAGGAGTCCTTCTTCTATTTTATCTCCTGCTCTATCTGTCACCCACATGTTTGTCTTCCTTTGTACCTTATCCTGATAATTCTGCGGCATACCCACATTTCAAATGCGCGTAGACATTTATCACCCTCTTTCCAGTTTTCGCCCGAAACTCAAACTCCTTCCTCGACTGATTTAACCCATGTTGAACCAGGTTCGTTCATGTTCACGTTTGGTTTGTGTAAAATGCACAGTCGATTTCACACAAAAAGAGTGCGCAATTATGTTAAACTCATCGGAAGAATTAACATTAATTATTAGATCGGGTCACTGGCGGAACTGTGAATAGCGTCGTTTATAGAGCCTGGACACCTTTGCTATTGAACAATAATTTAGTAGTTTGTCGGACGATTTCACCAAAACTAAATAAAAACAAATTCAAAATGAGCCAGCGTGTCGTAGTGGATACTAGGATGATTTTTTTTTCGCGTAATAATCATAAAACGATAGCAAAATTGATTTCCGGAAAGACCTTTAACCGCACATGTAAATACGGCGGTACATCTATGCCGTGCGCTGAAACGTCTCTAATTGGCTTCATTTGATCAATGTATGTATTGAAAATCGACAGCTAATTTGCACGAATAAGAAATTGCAAAATTAAGCAGTATGACATCTGCTGAAACGTTTTAAATTGGCTTCGATTCATAGATATTTCATTGGCAATTGTCAACTTAATTGCAGGGTACTTGATTTGCATTAGCAGGATGTCAAAATCAGTAGTTTTATTTAGATTCGTATAGCTGACAAGGATAAATGTAGCGACAGCTAAAAAGACTGTTCGAAAAAATACCATACGCGCGCACGCAGGGATGCAGGCTCGTACACAGGCACTCAAACACGCAAACACGCACACGCACACGCACGAACGCACGCACACACGCATGCGTACATTTACACCATCTTACCGGGCCTGAATAATCTAATCCGGGTTATGTCGGGAAGGATAGCACCAGACATGTCGGTTGGGTATGAATGTCATTCCGTTCGCGAACTGGCAGCAGGTGTGTTACTACTCAAAATGTGATCATCCAAAGAAAACGAAAACGTACTTGTTTGAAAACACGGCAAGTTCGAGACAGTCGGGGAAGTTTATGTGATATACAGCTTGCACGGAAGTATAAAACAACCATAAGTAGCTGGTAAAAACGGCAGGAAAGACGTGACGTTACTCGATTTAACATCCCCAACATAAGTGTAGTTCAAATGTACAGAAATAAACAAAGCATTAAATCGTTGCAGAGTTGTTTAATGTGGAGTGCTGTTCTCACGTCCTCATAGTCTGGACTAGTTCTTATGACTAGCGATGTCAAGCCCGGTTGAACCACCCGACTCCACGTCTGTTCTCACGTCCTCATAGTCTGGACTAGTTCTTATGACTAGCGATGTCAAGCCCGGTTGAACCACCCGACTCCACGTCTGTTCTCACGTCCTCATAGTCTGGACTAGTTCTTATGACTAGCGATGTCAAGCCCGGTTGAACCATCCGACTCCACGTCTGTTCTCACGTCCTCATAGTCTGGACTAGTTCTTATGACTAGCGATGTCAAGCCCGGTTGAACCATCCGACTCCACGTCTGTTCTCACGTCCTCATAGTCTGGACTAGTTCTTATGACTAGCGATGTCAAGCCCGGTTGAACCACCCGACTCCACGTCTGAAGCTACGATAAACTAGTTGAATGCGACACGTAGCCGCGAATAAACAGTGATACTGTTAAAGATATTTAACAATACTGAGCATCATTTAACAATATATAACAAAACAATATTTAACACAAACGTTAATTATATGTATAGATATTTAATTATATTTAATAATAATTTACCAGATTTACAAACATTTAGCAATAATATTATGTAGCTTAAACAACATTTCCAAAATGTTATCAGATTTAACCATATTTAACACAACATTGCCATCAAAACTCTATATCACATGGGCGAAGAACATTTCTCATCTGCCACTGCAGTAGGCCTGGGTTTTATGCGTTGGCGTTCGATGTCTACTAATTGCAACATAAGACTGGATCGGAAACTATTAAAAAAATCGTTTGCTCGTTTGATATTTCCTGTTATCGACTTGCACTGTTCTTTGCGCAGCACAAACGATCTATGATGGTTCACCGCCATTCAATGCTTAGACACATAAAGGACATATGTCGACAGAGGAGACGACACATTACGAGACGTGGGGCAGCACGGCCACAGTTCAAATATGTCTCTTCGTAATATTCTAATATCATCAAACCACACTTTGCTGACAATGGTGTCTCTATTCTTGGATATCGCGATCCTCTGCCATTCTTGTTCACTCTCGGTTGTTCACCCCTGGCCTTTCGATGTCTCTCTTAATACTATCCGTCCATCGTAATTTCCGTCCTTCACTTCGCCTTCTGACACCCTTTTCTGTTCTGTTTTCCATGCCCTGTTTGTCTCTGTTTCTGGTGTTTCTTCTTTCCGATCTCTTCTCGTAATCCCCACCAAGTACCTTTGGTCATCTCGCATCACTCGAAAGAAGGAAGATGCGGGAATCAAGAGAAGAGACCGGAATGTACAATCACATGAACAATGAATGTAGCGGGGAGCAGACTGTGATGATCAGAATGTACAATCACATGAACAATGAATGTAGCGGGGAGCAGACTGTGATGATCAGAACACATACAGAGAATGAACGAGAAGTGTTTGTAAACAGTAAAATAACCAATTTCTGTACTGCGTTGTATGTACTCTATCAGTGAGTGGCGTAGTAAACGTAAACGTAAACGTAAACGTAAAAAAAAACGTAAACGTAAAAAACGTAAAAAACCGTAAACGTGTAAAAAACGTAAAAAAACGTAAACGTTGTAAACGTAAAGCTCACACTGAAGTCTACGCTACACCAGGCCACTCAAGTGAACCAGTGAATGTAACATTTATTATTAGCAACTTTTAAATGTAAATCCATGTATGCAAAACAAATTCATCTATAGTGTATCGTCTCGTGCATCAGCATTCTCAATTAGTGGCCAGTTTGTTTCTTCTTAACACCATCTGTTTCATGCTTGCAGTCGAAGCACAACATTGTAATGGCAATGTACGATGACTTCCTCAGGCGGTCGCAATTGCCTAAGTTGTCCGGTTCTTTCTGTCGCTTCCTTGCATCGGTTATCCAGGCTACGCGCTGTGGCGCCATCGTTTGTCGCACACATCTTCGCCTGGATGCAGAGTGGAGTTTTCATTGTGACGGGAATTATGTATGCGCCCAGATTCTGTCCGCATACATAAGTAGCTAATATATCTCATCCGAGCATTTGGCTAATTCATAAAATAAGAGTGAACTTTTATCAGTTTATACGATTCAACTCGAATTAACTTTAAAGTTTTATTATATTGACGCAACGGTCCAACTCAAAAGTTAAATCAGGTAAAAAAAGTTTAGTGCAGCATCTCGATACGGACGACGATTGGCTGCTGGCGCTTCACGGGAACGCCTACGCAAATTGGAGTGGTGACAGTGGGTAGCAACGAGACCACGCATCTGCATCTAGACCCTCTTTTCGGCGAATTCACGAAGCCGAGAGAGAGTCAGATAAGATAGACTAGTCGCTTGCATGATAATTGGGTGTAGTTAGATATATGGGTGGACTATTTCCGGTGATAATCACTGTGAATACTAACCGCGGACTGTATACATTAGTGCTGCGTACTACAGATCAATGCATACAGCCCAATTTCACACACGGTTGCCCTGAGAACGCCTTACTCAGCACAACATAATATCACACACGGTTGCCCCAAGAACGCCTTACTCAGCACAACATAATATCCCTGTACGGAGCGACACTAGTCTACTCTTTTTTGGATAACGTTTATTATTGCTGACTAATTGTCACACCATTAACATCGGGACCAATATTTTGGGTGGGTGGGGGGGCTCGAATATACTCTTCCCACCAATATTTCCAAAATGTTTGCTAGAATCAAGCACGGATATCGTGGGGGCCCGCAACCTTCACCTTCTTCCGAGCCCATGGCTCGCAGCCGTCGACCCCCCCCCCCCAACTTCCGACGCCTGTGGATACCGTTTTATCTCAATAACAGTGTTGAGCTCAAGTGGAACAAAACAATTAGGGTTTAAACTTAATAATAATAATATTTTAATAAGTTATGTTTGCATGTATGTAAAGCGCCTGGTAGGAATCTTGATTGATCGGGCGATATATAAATACTTTTATTATTATTATTGTTATTAAACCTCCTCGCAGAGTTCATGCGGAAAGTGCGTGAGTGTTCAAAAGAGACGGGCTCTCCACCCGCAGATAATCGGCGTCGCTCCTCAGAGTGTATGAGCGAAGTGGAACGTGGTAGGAAATGTCACCACCTGATTACCGCCGTGCAACCTGTGAGAGTGGTCCGCATTGACCGCGTCCAGGTACCGCACAACAAACTAAAAAAACAGGTTCTTCACCTAGACATAGAGTTCGACATACCGATCAAAGCTGAACATTGCACTGAGAAGACACCGCCTTGATGCCACCCGTGCGTTTTTCGAGACGCATTTGGCGACACAAAATAATGAGTACTGTAGGCCTCGAGGATAATACAGAACGAAAGTGTTGCCATCATCCGTGAGTAGATCCACCAGAAGATCATGCCCGAAATACGAAGGGTGGTTTTTATTCCACCAGCGCTGACGAGGCATGTAACATATCAAACAAAGAACAGTTAAGTTTTGTCCAGAAAGACGAAAAGCGAAGATCCGTGAAGAATTATTGGAGTTTCTCTTATGTTTTCCCCAGTTACATGCGCAGGTCGAACAGCTCAACACGACCAAGCCGATAATAAATATGTTCGGGAAGACGAATGGTGTGGCTGCTTTGATGCAGACCAACAGCCCCTAAAGCGGTGTAACCAATCATTGTGCATCGCGAAGAGTAGCAGAGTTACATAACTCTGCTTCTTGCATGATTCCATCAGTCATACCGGCGGCGAACTTCTTTTACCCCAAACTGGTAAGGAGAGCTCTAAAATAGTCATCTATCCAGTTGATGTCAGAGGCAAGTCGAACCATTGCAGCACACGACGATTTAATCGCTGTGATGAACAGGAGGTGTCACACGACTCTACACTGGTGATGTGCAGGTCTTCGGTCAAAACGATCGTGCAAAAACACGAAGTTGTTAACTAATTCACATATTTAAACAAAACATATTTATGCTATTTGTTTTCAATTTCTTACCGCACAATGCACAGTAGTCGATACATTGAACTCAGCTTAACACAGTCACTTCGATTGATTCTGCGGCTGATTCTCTTATGCGGTGCGCCTATAGCAAAAGGGACCTAAATATTTTGTCCATGAAAATTCTCCTCCTCACGAGACTCCAACCACTTGTAAGGCCACTGCACTAGTGCGGAAGAGGCTACCACAACAGAGGGACTATCACGCGTACGCGCCCGTGTCTATATGTGTGTTCGTGCGTGCGTGCGTGCGTGCGTGCGTGCGTGCGTGCGTGCGTGCGTGCGTGCGTGCGTGCGTGCTTATCCTGTGCCAATTTTGATAACTATTGAAGTCCTGCCACCTGGTGTCTTTTTGGGGGAAACTAGGCACCTCCCTTGTTCAGATTCTGGATCCGCCCGTGCTCACTGCCATCCATTCTGAAACTCTCACTTTCTCGTGTGATACGACCGTGCTCACTGCCATCCATTCTGAAACTCTCACTTTCTCGTGTGATCCGCCCGTGCTCACTGCCATCCATTCTGAAACTCTCACTTTCTCGTGTGATCCGCCCGTGCTCACTGCCATCCATTCTGAAACTATCACTTTCTCGTGTGATCCGCCCGTGCTTACTGCCATCCATTCTGAAACTCTCACTTTCTCGTGTGATCCGCCCGTGCTCACTGCCATCCATTCTGAAACTCTCACTTTCTCGTGTGATCCGCCCGTGCTCACTGCCATCCATTCTGAAACTCTCACTTTCTCGTGTGATCCGACCGTGCTCACTGCCATCCATTCTGAAACTCTCACTTTCTCGTGTGATCCGCCCGTGCTCACTGCCATCCATTCTGAAACTCTCACTTTCTCGTGTGATCCGCCCGTGCTCACTGCCATCCATTCTGAAACTCTCACTTTCTCGTGTGATCCGCCCGTGCTCACTGCCATCCATTCTGAAACTCTCACTTTCTCGTGTGATACGCGCGTGATCACCGCCATCCATTCTGAAACTCTCACTTTCTCGTGTGATCCGCCCGTGCTCACTGCCATCCATTCTGAAACTCTCACTTTCTCGTGTGATACGCGCGTGCTCACTGCCATCCGTTCTGAAACTCTCACTTTCTCGTGTGATCCGCCCGTGCTCACTGCCATCCGTTCTGAAACTCTCACTTTCTCGTGTGATCCGCCCGTGCTCACTGCCATCCGTTCTGAAACTCTCACTTTCTCGTGTGATCCGCCCGTGCTCACTGCCATCCGTTCTGAAACTCTCACTTTCTCGTGTGATCCGCCCGTGCTCACTGCCATCCGTTCTGAAACTCTCACTTTCTCGTGTGATCCGCCCGTGCTCACTGCCATCCGTTCTGAAACTCTAACTTTCTCGTGTGATCCGCCCGTGCTCACTGCCATCCGTTCTGAAACTCTCACTTTCTCGTGTGATCCGCCCGTGCTCACTGCCATCCGTTCTGAAACTCTCACTTTCTCGTGTGATCCGCCCATGCTCACTGCCATCCGTTCTGAAACTCTCACTTTCTCGTGTGATCCGCCCATGCTCACTGCCATCCGTTCTGAAACTCTCACTTTCTCGTGTGATCCGCCCGTGCTCACTGCCATCCGTTCTGAAACTCTCACTTTCTCGTGTGATCCGCCCGTGCTCACTGCCATCCATTCTGAAACTCTCACTTTCTCGTGTGACCCGCCCGTGCTCACTGCCACCCATTCTGAAACTCTCACTTTCTCGTGTGATCCGCCCGTGCTCACTGCCATCCATTCTGAAACTCTCACTTTCTCGTGTGATCCGCCCGTGCTCACTGCCATCCATTCTGAAACTCTCACTTTCTCGTGTGATCGGCCCGTGCTCACTGCCATCCATTCTAAAACTCTCACTTTCTCGTGTGATCCGCCCGTGCTCACTGCCATCCATTCTGAAACTCTCACTTTCTCGTGTGATCCGCCCGTGCTCACTGCCACCCATTCTGAAACTCTCACTTTCTCGTGTGATCCGCCCGTGCTCACTGCCACCCATTCTGAAACTCTCACTTTCTCGTGTGATCCGCCCGTGCTCACTGCCATCCATTCTGAAACTCTCACTTTCTCGTGTGATCCGCCCGTGCTCACTGCCATCCATTCTGAAACCCTCACTTTCTCGTGTGATCCGCCCGTGCTCACTGCCATCCATTCCGAAACTCTCACTTTCTCGTGTGATCCGCCCGTGCTCACTGCCATCCATTCCGAAACTCTCACTTTCTCGTGTGATCCGCCCGTGCTCACTGCCATCCGTTCTGAAACTCTCACTTTCTCGTGTGATCTGCCCGTGCTCACTGCCATCCGTTCTGAAACTGTCACTTTCTCGTGTGATCCGCCCGTGCTCACTGCCATCCGTTCTGAAACTCTCACTTTCTCGTGTGATCCGCCCGTGCTCACTGTCATCCGTTCTGAAACTCTCACTTTCTCGTGTGATCCGCCCAAGCTCACTGCCATCCGTTCTGAAACTCTCACTTTCTCGTGTGATCCGCCCGTGCTCACTGCCATCCGTTCTGAAACTCTCACTTTCTCGTGTGATCCGCCCGTGCTCACTGCCATCCGTTCTGAAACTCTCACTTTCTCGTGTGATCCGCCCGTGCTCACTGCCATCCTTTCTGAAACTCTCACTTTCTCATGTGATCCGCCCGTGCTCACTGCCATCCGTTCTGAAACTCTCACTTTCTCGTGTGATCCGCCCGTGCTCACTGCCATCCGTTCTGAAACTCTCACTTTCTCGTGTGATCCGCCCGTGCTCACTGCCATCCGTTCTGAAACTCTCACTTTCTCGTGTGATCCGCCCGTGCTCACTGCCATCCGTTATGAAACTCTCACTTTCTCGTGTGATCCGCCCGTGCTCACTGCCATCCATTCTGAAACTCTCACTTTCTCGTGTGATCCGCCCGTGCTCACTGCCATCCATTCTGAAACTCTCACTTTCTCGTGTGATCCGCCCGTGCTCACTGCCATCCATTCTGAAACGCTCACTTTCTCGTGAGATCCGCCCGTGCTCACTGCCATCCATTCTGAAACTCTCACTTTCTCGTGTGATCCGCCCGTGCTCACTGCCATCCATTCTGAAACTCTCACTTTCTCGTGTGATCCGCCCGTGCTCACTGCCATCCATTCTGAAACTCACTTTCTCGTGTGATCGGCCCGTGCTCACTGCCATCCGTTCTGAAACTCTCACTTTCTCGTGTGATCCGCCCGTGCTCACTGCCATCCGTTCTGAAACTCTCACTTTCTCGTGTGATCCGCCCGTGCTCACTGCCATCCGTTCTGAAACTCTCACTTTCTCGTGTGATCCGCCCGTGCTCACTGCCATCCGTTCTGAAACTCTCACTTTCTCGTGTGATCCGCCCGTGCTCACTGCCATCCGTTCTGAAACTCTCACTTTCTCGTGTGATCCGCCCGTGCTCACTGCCATCCGTTCTGAAACTCTCACTTTCTCGTGTGATCCGCCCGTGCTCACTGCCATCCGTTCTGAAACTCTCACTTTCTCGTGTGATCCGCCCGTGCTCACTGCCATCCTTTCTGAAACTCTCACTTTCTCGTGTGATCCGCCCGTGCTCACTGCCATCCGTTCTGAAACTCTCACTTTCTCGTGTGATCCGCCCGTGCTCACTGCCATCCGTTCTGAAACTCTCACTTTCTCGTGTGATCCGCCCGTGCTCACTGCCATCCGTTCTGAAACTCTCACTTTCTCGTGTGATCCGCCCGTGCTCACTGCCATCCGTTATGAAACTCTCACTTTCTCGTGTGATCCGCCCGTGCTCACTGCCATCCATTCTGAAACTCTCACTTTCTCGTGTGATCCGCCCGTGCTCACTGCCATCCATTCTGAAACTCTCACTTTCTCGTGTGATCCGCCCGTGCTCACAGCCATCCATTCTGAAACGCTCACTTTCTCGTGAGATCCGCCCGTGCTCACTGCCATCCATTCTGAAACTCTCACTTTCTCGTGTGATCCGCCCGTGCTCACTGCCATCCATTCTGAAACTCTCACTTTCTCGTGTGATCCGCCCGTGCTCACTGCCATCCATTCTGAAACTCTCACTTTCTCGTGTGATCGGCCCGTGCTCACTGCCATCCATTCTGAAACTCTCACTTTCTCGTGTGATCGGCCCGTGCTCACTGCCATCCATTCTGAAACTCTCACTTTCTCGTGTGATCCGCCCGTGCTCACTGCCATCCGTTCTGAAACTCTCACTTTCTCGTGTGATCCGCCCGTGCTCACTGCCATCCGTTCTGAAACTCTCACTTTCTCGTGTGATCCGCCCGTGCTCACTGCCATCCGTTCTGAAACTCTCACTTTCTCGTGTGATCCGCCCGTGCTCACTGCCATCCGTTCTGAAACTCTCACTTTCTCGTGTGATCCGCCCGTGCTCACTGCCATCCGTTCTGAAACTCTCACTTTCTCGTGTGATCCGCCCGTGCTTACTGCCATCCGTTCTGAAACTCTCACTTTCTCGTGTGATCCGCCCGTGCTCACTGCCATCCGTTCTGAATCTCTCACTTTCTCGTGTGATCCGCCCGTGCTCACTGCCATCCGTTCTGAAACTCTCACTTTCTCGTGTGATCCGCCCGTGCTCACTGCCATCCGTTCTGAAACTCTCACTTTCTCGTGTGATCCACCCGTGCTCACTGCCGTCCGTTCTGAAACTCTCACTTTCTCGTGTGATCCGCCCGTGCTCACTGTCATCCGTTCTGAAACTCTCACTTTCTCGTGTGATCGGCCCGTGCTCACTGCCATCCGTTCTGAAACTCTCACTTTCTCGTGTGATCCGCCCGTGCTCACTGCCATCCATTCTGAAACTCTCACTTTCTCGTGTGATCCGCCCGTGCTCACTGACATCCATTCTGAAACTCTCACTTTTTCGTGTGATCCGCCCGTGCTCACTGCCATCCATTCTGAAACTCTCACTTTCTCGTGTGATCCGCCCGTGCTCACTGCCATCCATTCTGAAACTCTCACTTTCTCGTTTGATCCGCCCGTGCTCACTGCCATCCATTCTGAAACTCTCACTTTCTCGTGTGACCCGCCCGTGCTCACTGCCACCCATTCTGAAACTCTCACTTTCTCGTGTGACCCGCCCGTGCTCACTGCCACCCATTCTGAAACTCTCACTTTCTCGTGTGATCCGCCCGTGCTCACTGCCACCCATTCTGAAACTCTCACTTTCTCGTGTGATCCGCCCGTGCTCACTGCCATCCATTCTGAAACTCTCACTTTCTCGTGTGATCCGCCCGTGCTCACTGCCATCCATTCTGAAACCCTCACTTTCTCGTGTGATCCGCCCGTGCTCACCGCCATCCATTCTGAAACTCTCACTTTCTCGTGTGATCCGCCCGTGTTCAATGCCATCCATTCTGAAACTCTCACTTTCTCGTGTGATCCGCCCGTGCTCACTGCCATCCATTCTGAAACTCTCACTTTCTCGTGTGATCCGCCCGTGCTCACTGCCATCCATTCTGAAACTCTCACTTTCTCGTGGTATCTGTGGCGTTTCACAACAAGTATCGTGTGATCCCATTCTTCCCTCATCATTTCCACCTGTTGTCTCATCCTTACATCCATCATCCTCACTAGGTCATCTTTGTCATCGTTAAATCCAATAACGTTCGACTCCGCTCGTTCCTCTTTCAGTTTCGTTTCATACTCCTGAATGTGTCGTGTTTCCCTCTTGCTATTCAAAGATGTAGTCTGTGATTTCTCCAGGCTAAATATTCCTGTTTCAATTTATCCAGTGTAGATTGAAGAATCGCATTAATAGAATTCGGGTTTTCTAAGTTCTTGCACTCTGCTTATTGTGAAAGTCGAGTTTACGTATTTAAAACGTTTTTATATTATGATATTATTTAACCAAGTTCTTTCGATAGTTCAAAATCAAGCGAGTCGGTGTTCACACATTTCGAAGAAAAAGAACTAATGAAAAAAATTACTAATAAGACACGCAACACCTCAAAGCTCAGCTCTCGGACATACTACCCTCGTTACGTTTCATTTACTGTTGGAGAATGACGTTACGAGCAGGCGCGACTGAGGCCAGTCCGAGCTAAAATTCGATCTCCTCCTCACGCAACTTCTATATGCTGTAATCGCAGGCTTGATAAAAACGCTGATGGTCGCAGCGGGCATCGGGAATTTTATTAAGTTCATCAAGCAACTGTCATTGTTATCTGGTAACGAGTTTTCACTGCAAGCTTTCCCCGGCATTGCATCGTGTGTGTTGACGCCTCATCTTGTTGTTTTCAGTTTCGGTTTGTACGCTGTGAGAGTCGACGATGAGAAAGCACCTAGACACGAAGAACCGCCATCCAAACATAACGTGAAGTTAAGAGAAGCGGCCATCCATGGGCGTACTGGTGCAAAGTTTCGGTCATCTGCAGTACGTTTTGTTTTAGCGTTGCTCATTGTTGAGCGTCTCATAGAGCACTTATATCGTACGCGTGGGTCCCGGAAGTGATCTGCCGACAACAAACAAAAACGGACGTCTACTAAAGCACATACCTAGTTTCGAGCGTCAACAAAGATGGATGTGACAGTGGCCACGCTGCTTCGCCTCAGCGACAACTTGTCTCTATCGGAACCGGACACTGCGACCGCGCTGACAGACATCACGAACGGCGCAACCGGAAATGGCACTTCAGGCGGCCACGCGAGAAACCCGTTCATTCAACCGTGGTATATACAGCTCTTGTACATTGTCGCATTCGTAACCATGGTAATCGTCGCCACAGGAGGTAACATCATCGTCATATGGATAGTACTGGCTCACAAGCGTATGCGCACCGTGACGAACTACTTCCTGGTAAACCTGGCCATCGCCGACACGCTGATATCCGTTTTCAACACCGTGTTCAACTCGGTGTATATGTTGTATAGCGACTGGCCGTTTGGACGCAGCTACTGCAAGTTCAATATGTTCATCGCGCCCTGCACAATCTCAGCCAGCGTCTTCACCTTCATGGCGATCGCCGTTGACAGGTATGCATAAACAGTTATTCTTGTTCGCTAGCAAAAACGCCAATCCCCAGGACGGGATAACTTAGTACATCGTAAGTGACTGTCACGATAATAATATTTATCCATCTCTGCCTTGGTACTTGGTGCTGCCAGTCAATATCTTGATTGGAATCCAAATCTCGAAATTGCGACGTAATACCGGCAGTTATAGTAACGTCTAGCGACGCCCCGCCCTAGTATTACGTAACTTGGAACAATCGAAGAAAGGAACCATGACGTTGTGAACATAGCGTTGCAGACAATTGTACGCAATGACTACAAAGGATAATTCGATTGTTCGTTGAAACTGTAAAACCGGGATGAGCTTGGTGCCCGGGATGAGCTTGGTGCCCGGGATGAGCTTGGCGCCCGAGATGCAAAGGGCCCAGGAGGAATAGCATAATATACGTAGAAACATATAAACGTACATAAATAGCTCAAAGACAAAACAGAAAATGCTCCATCTGGTGGCAGATGACATTCAACAAAATAATTACATCTTCATCTGGTAGTCGTACATTTACTTTTCCAACTGCGGTTATGAAACGACAACCATTGTCCCAGGTCTCGCGCGTAATGGTTTTAGATGCTTCGCTTTGCACAATGTTCTGTATCGACTAAAATAGTCGATACAGAAAACCTCCCGGGTACAGTTTTTAGCATCACTATTTCAAAAACCGACAGAAAAATCTCATTACTCACGAATTAAACATCTTCATCTGGCAGTCGTACATTTACTTTTCCAACTGCGGTTATGAAACGACAACCATTGTCCCAGGTCTCGCGCGTAATGGTTTTAGATGCTTCGCTTTGCAAAATGTTCTGTATCGACTAAAATAGTCGATACAGAAAACCTCCCGGGTGCAGTTTTTAGCATCAGTATTTAAAAAACCGACAGAAAAATCTCATTACTCACGAATTAAACGTAGCCATAAACTGTGCTTATGCTGGCGACAACCAATAACTGTCAACTCAATTCCTGACTCATAATAACTTACTTAGTAAGGCCATTGCATGTAATGCAATCCGTATTAACTATTATAGATGTTGCATAAATCGATGGCAATTGCCTACTGTAGCATTAGCAATATACATAAACATAATGGTTTTGATACGAATTCCCAACACCGACAGGGAAGCACATGCATTCATGCACTGGGCAATAGTTCTGGCAAACATTAACACCGGCCACCAGGAAACAGGGTTGATTCCTCAGTACTGCGTAGATACTTGCGCATACCAGCACCATTAAGGTGTAGCCCAAACCTATATCTGTGTGAGGCGGCCCCGTCGCGTCTGTCTACTTTATGATCTCCGACAGTTTTTAGGTGTGTCAGGCACACAGTAAGCTTTTGTAGATGTTTAGAGTTACTGGGCCCGATAAAAAGAGTTACTGTCACGAAAATGTACGAGGAAAAAATATTTGAAAACACGTAGGGCCTAAAATGTCTGCAATGCATCGCATTACAAGTCGAAGGAGGCGAGTTTGGTCGTTATTTCTTTCACTCTTGTTGATTGACTTTTATAGTTTCTGCCAGGTTTCCACACGGTAGATAATGTTGCTGCTGGATATGTTTGAGAATCGGATCAACAACGTCAAAGCCAGGCAGCGGGTGATGCAGTAATAATAGGACAGGAGAACTGGACCTGCCACGGCAGGGACCTATATAATTAGGATTGTTACCATTGGGCTTTATTCCTGTCAAATATACACTTTTGGACTGAAATACAAAGTTACGGTAAACTTAGCTATCTGCGCCCTAACTAGTTCCTGGACTGCATGTTAGGCGTTGTATTGACACCTAGCGGACTGCCCATGGACCTTTGTTCTATATATCGGTACGCCGATACGCATTCCTACGTGGAATGCGTATCGCGATAGCCAAAACGTATCGCGATAGCCAATACGTATCACGCTGAAGAAAATATCGTGATATAGCGGTAATACCGTGCAACCGGAGGCGTCCGTCGTAATGCGTGAGCTTTTCAAAAAGTCCGCATGTCATCGCTAGTAGCGACGCCAAGCGGAATATGTCAATATGCTTGTCAAAACAATATGGCGACTGTAGGTCGCGATAACACGAAGTCAGATCGATGAGATGACGATTTTTTGTGATTGTATCGCCGAGGGGAGGGCAAGGACATGCGATAGAAAAGATGACATGTGCGTGCGATTATTTCTCCGACAGGCTGCACATATTTCAGAACCGATGTTATAATCAAATATTATATTCATATGTTCTTGTTGTGCGTGTTGATTTGCGCTGCGGTAGTGTCATGTGTGCGCTATGTCCAGATAAATATAAATTCCTTTGAGACAAGTACCCGGGGATTATGCACGGGTTGTATATGCGTAAGTAGCCCAGCAGGAATAGCTATCACCTTGTCGGTCCGCGAGAGACAAAGCGCAAGAGAAGATCGACGCCTGGTATGCTAACCACACAGATCCGTAATTAACGTTAGTCGTCTCCACTAGTCTCAAGAGAACACGGACAAACGTTTGTTAAAATAGCACCCAGTACACAGACGAGACGGGGCCGCCTCACACAGAGAGACCGGAATCACTCGGGCAGGTCAGATGGTCTACCGGGACATGTAGATGACTGGCCTTTGGAGAGCGCCAGACAAATTGTCGATGGAAATGCGCCGTTTATCGAAACTGCCAGCTTAGTCTCGCCATCAGATACACGACGTGATCGTTTTAGTGGTAATCTTAACAGCCATCCCCCTGACAGCGGTAGTAGGTAGTCATATTAAAAGCGACGAAAATGTGGTGTGTGCCAGCTACGTTACAGCGTGACCTTGCAAGCAATTACGAACTCATGTCTAGTTCAGTAGCCATTACAGCGCATTGAATATGATTTTAGATGGGAGATCTGTTGCCGTGTTCGTGCAACGTGTAGGGGAGACAGGGGCTAGATGCTACAACTTTCTGTTAAAGCCACTCCTTGTGAAAAGTATGCTACATGCATTATTTCTTTCATTAAATTTATTATTCGTATTAATAAAATGTACCATACCAATGATATTCCATATTAGAGTTAGAAATTGTTACATCAAAATTGTTATAGCAAAGAACGTGTTGATCGCAAGGCAAGTATCACTCGTACATGTTACTGGTATTACATAGATTAGATTATACACACTTATATATCTTAAGACCGCCGCACACTTCAAGGCGCGACGGAAACGCAATACAACAAGACGTCGTGAAAGAATCTTGAATAATTATTAAAGGTGTTTTCAATTCGATTCTTTGCTAGTCTCATTTCAAATTAATTTGGCAAAACAACAAACCTACCTAGTATCCACTGTAACACGCTAGCTCGTTTGTGCATTTTTTTATGTGAAAATCGTGAAAGTGAAAATCAAAGTGAAAATCGAAATGCTGAAAAATCACGATTTTCTTCCTTGGTGAAATTTCGTAACTTTGTCATTGTGATCGGCGAGAGGATGGAGGTCAGCATTGATCCACACAGGGCTTGCCATTTTGGATATCCACTATTTTAATCCTTACCAGATCTAACGACTAAAGTCAATTCTTTCGATGACTTGAATAAAAATATGCATTTTCTATTAAACAGACTGCGCATATTACTTAAACTAATCACACACTACACTATACTTGAACCGGACTTGCAATGGGCTGAACCATTTGAGGAAGCAGCTTTAACAATTTTGTTTCGTTGTGAGCTGCTGCCCGTATCACGACGAACTGTCGTGGACCCGTCGTGGAACTAAATGACCCTGGCGGTTTACCATTAAACTCATCCAAAGAAAACGGAACTGTACAATAACAAATGTTTTATCCACATTTTGCGGAAATAGTAACCATGTTAACCGTGTTGCACGTTTTCCTCGACGCGACGATCTGCATTTTGTGTAATTTTCTAGATAAAACAACAACATTGAAATTGCATGCCATTGAATATGATGTTAGGTAGTGGATGCTTTATGCACTTACGATGTTTAAATAGACTCGAAGATAAAATACTTTTCCAAGAAAATACAGAGACTGTCTACGCTTTCGTTGCACTGCTGTCACGTTTGTTTGCACGCGAAAAAGCCAATCAATATGGTCACGATCACCTAACAGGTCTTGTCTATTCACCGTTTCCTAAACCTACCATATTCTACACGAGAGGAAAGTTCCACCAACATATCAAACACGGCGACCTCTAATCTCTAACACGCCCAGTGGTAGTCGAAGACCACATCCGGTTCAGTTTATTATTTCCGGTTCAGTTTATTATTTTATCTGCGCACCGGAAGGCCAATGAAGATAACGCGTCCAACACTGATAAACACAAATAATGTTGTGTTATGCGTTCGTCATTTGTCTGGTGGACGCGTCTGACTCGCGTGATATTATCGTGATATTTACGTGATATTTACGACGATACTTCATTACTCGTTTGCCGTCTGTGGAACAGCATGCATAATTCAAAACATTGTTTGTGTCTGTTCCACATGTTAATGTCACACTAAATATAGTTTAATTTCGCCGGACAGTCGCCATTGTATCACATGTAGTGCATGGGACAGGATAGCCGAGAAGGTGTCTGGTGTAATCATGTGTTATCGACTGTATGCGCGTTAAACCATTACACCGTGAACTGACATTAAAAAATGTTAGTGTTAATGCTTTTAAGTCTTGCACTCAGGAATTATTCTGTACAAATGGATTGCAAATTTCCCATGGCGTTTAAAGTCCTTCAAGTTAATGCATTATTGAAGTGTTTTAAGATTAAATGAAGTAGCATACGCATGCTTTTATTGTGCTCACTCTTAAACAAATAAGGTGATTGTGTTTACGTTTGCAATGCGTATTTCAGGTACGTGGCAATACTGCACCCTCTGAGACTGCGCATGCGCGCCGGGACCGTCTTCACTGTCATCATCGTTATATGGATAGCGTCATTCCTGGTGGCGTTCCCGAATCTTCTGTATGCAAGAACGCACACGTGGTACGACAATGGCGCCCCCTTGCGAACAGTCTGCTACATCATGTGGCCCGACGGCGTGTACGCGCAGACGGATTTCATGTAAGATATATATGGTTTCTATTTCTACCAATGTCGACATAATATGGTTGGTCTTTATGCAATAAAATCGTATGGACTGCAATGTTTAATTACAATTATATAACATTAATTAGAATATATGATATTGTTATATTTGTTTAAAATAATACAAATTTATTAAAACCCGGCCATGAACGAGAATGTAGAATTTCACACGCACGCACGCACACGCACGCACGCACCCGCACGCACGCACGCACCCACACACACACACACGCACGCACGCACGCACACACACACGGGGGGCACGTTGCTACATCATACGGGGCACGTTGTTACAGCAAATAAACTGTGGATCGCAAAGCAAGTGTCACTCGTACATGTTACGGTTATTGCATTAATTGGATTATACACACATTTACGTCTTATACACAGTGTGCATAACAATAACAATGTAGATGTTCGCAGCTTCATATATTAAGCTTTTCGTTTTTAGTTACCAAAAGGTAACTATATATATATATATATATATATATATATATATATATATATATATATATATATATATATATATATATATATATATATATATATATATATATATATATATATATATATATATATACATATATATATATAATATGTCTAAGAACACTGCTATGTCGAAGAACACTGCTATGTATGAGAACACGTGCATACTCTCACACAAATGTGATATGAGACTTCACCACATTCTCAAGTATAACAACCAAATGACAGAACAATCTGATCAGTCGTACCTTTTACATCTTGGTGGTATCGAAGAAAATTATTTAAAGCACATTCTTTACTAAAAAAAGATAATGAAAATAACAGAACTCAAGAAATACAGCACCCATCATATTATGACACTGACAATTAAAATTTTTTAGCACGTGCATATAAATACCGTTTTATTATTTTCAGCTCGAACATACAATCTGCATATGCAAAATTGTATGAATTGGAAATATTTATCGAAGAATAATACTAATTTTAAATTCAATGTAATATGCTTACAAGAAAGTTGGAAAACGGACAATACTGGCCGATCGCAAATACAATTGCCTGGCTACAACTGTATCATTCAAGGGAAAAGTTGCAGTGAAAAGGGTGGTTTAGTAATTTACATAGATACAAGATTCAAATATGAGGAACAGATTAATCTTAATGAGTTTGAATATTGGGAGGGACAGATTATTAAAGTAACCGGCGGTGGGCTACCAAAGGAAGTCACCATAGGTAACATATATCGACCTCCCAGAATGCTACATGACCAAATTAGGCAGTTTATGAATAAACTCACAGTGTTCATAACAAACATAGAAAACAAAAGCGAAGTAATATTGGCTGGTGACTATAATTTAAATCTGCTAAAGATAAATGAAAACAAAATATGTAGTGATATGTTTGACTCACAAAGTTTCTTTCCACAAATTACCCTGCCAACGAGATCTTGTTAGGCAACTGGTACATTTATAGACAACTTCTTCCTTAAAACAAATAAACTATCAACAAAGAAATACCTAGGTATATTATTACAAACATCAACCCTACTTTATACTATTTGACATGACAATTAATTACTGAAATAACTAACAAATTAGATATAGCAAGTATATTTAAATCATATTTTACTTTGTGAAATATATTGGTCATGGCTCCAAGATTCCATTTGAGGGTAATAATGTACACTTACTTTGGAGCAAAAATTTAAACGAATGCGACGTTTCGACCCGTCTACCTCGGATCTTGTTCACGCACTGATGACCTATTTTACGAGTATTGGTCCAAATCTCGCTAAAACATACATTATTCAGGCGAGGAAAACCACAGATACTATGTCAGGAATGCATAAAACAAAAAATTCTAATTTAAAGAAATTGATAAAGAAACTATCAAGAGAACTATAAACAATCTTCCGAAGAAAAATAGCTGTGACTCCGATGGTGTATCTACAATTTTATCAAAACAAATTGCACCATCACTCATCGAATCCTAAACGCTAATAACAAATCAAATCATACACACCGGCATTTTCCCGGAGAAACTAAAGCTAGACAAAGTCATTCCCATTTTTAAAACAGAAGACCCAGCCTTGTTAACTAATTACAGGCTAATCTCTCTTTTGCCAACAATATGAAAAGTTGTACGAACAGTAATTACAGGCTAATCTCTCTTTTGCCAACAATATGAAAAGTTGTACGAACAGTAATTACAGGCTAATCTCTCTTTTGCCAACAATATGAAAAGTTGTACGAACAGTAATTACAGGCTAATCTCTCTTTTGCCAACAATATGAAAAGTTGTACGAACAGTAATTACAGGCTAATCTCTCTTTTGCCAACAATATGAAAAGTTGTACGAACAGTAATTACAGGATAATCTCTCTTTTGCCAACAATATGAAAAGTTGTACGAACAGTAATTACAGGCTAATCTCTCTTTTGCCAACAATATGAAAAGTTGTACGAACAGTAATTACAGGATAATCTCTCTTTTGCCAACAATATGAAAAGTTGTACGAACAGTAATTACAGGCTAATATCTCTTTTGCCAACAATATGAAAAGTTGTACGAACAGTAATTACAGGCTAATCTCTCTTTTGCCAACAATATGAAAAGTTGTACGAACAGTAATTAGCAGTCAACTGTCTGAATATTTCGAAGAGTCAAATGTTTTGCTGAAAATCAATATGGTTTTCGATCTGGTTACTCAACAGAATATGCCGCGTTAGAGTTGATAGATAGAATCACTACTCAAATGGACAGCAGTAAAATACATATAAACATCTTTCTCGATCTTTCTAAGGCCTTCGATACCATTGACATATTTAATATTACTGGACAAACTAAAATACTATGTGTTGGAGGGCCCTACACTGAAACTATTCAACAACTACCCAACAAATAGAAAGCAACATGTAGAATTGGACGATACTAAATCTAAAACACTGAAAATAAACACTGGTGTACCACAGGTGTCTGTTCTTGGGCCGCTGTTGTTTATAATCTACATAAATGACATTTCACATTCCAATGAAATGTTTAATTTATAGCTTACGCAGACGACCCTTTTAAGTACGCTAAATAATTCTTAAAATATGGAGAATATTGGTGGTGATTCTTTAAGTAAAGACGAACTTAATAAGCTGTCACTAAAAATCAAAAATCTAGATATATGCTTTTTCACGTGCCAAATAAACAAGTAAATGCACCTATGCTCCAAATAAATAAGTAAATGCACCTACGCTCCAAATAAACAAGCAAATGCACCTACGCTCCAAATAAACAAGCAAATGCACCTAAGCTCCAAATAAACAAGCAAATGCACCTACGCTCCAAATAAACAAGTAAGTGCACCTACGCTCCAAATAAACAAGTAAATGCACCTACGCTCCAAATAAACAAGTAAATGCACCTACGCTCCAAATAAACAAGTAAATGCACCTACGCTCCAAATAAACAAGTAAATGCACCTACGCTCCAAATAAACAAGTAAATGCACCTACGCTCCAAATAAACAAGTAAATGCACCTACGCTCCAAGTAAACAAGTAAATGCACCTACGCTCCAAATAAACAAGTAAATGCACCTACTCTCCAAGTAAACAAGTAAATGCAACTACGCTCCAAGTAAACAAGTAAATGCACCTACGCTCCAAATAAATAAGTAAATGCACCTACGCTCTAAATAAACAAGTAAATGCACCTACGCTCCAAATAAACAAGTAAATGCACCTACGCTCCAAATAAATAATTTAATGCACCTACGCTCCAAATAAACAAGTAAATGCACCTACGCTCCAAATAAACAAGTAAATGCACCTACGCTCCACATAAACAAGTAAATGCACCTACGCTCCACATAAACAAGTAAATACACCTACACTCCACATAAACAAGTAAATGCACCTACGCTCCAAATAAACAAGTAAATGCACCTACGCTCCAAATTAACAAGTAAATACACCTACGCTCCAAATAAACAAGTAAATACACCTACGCTCCAAATAAACAAGTAAATGCACCTACACTCCAAATAAACAAGTAAATGCATCTACGCTCCAAACCAGTGACACAGACATTGAAAAAGTAAATGAATTCAACTTTCTAAGTCTAACTCAGGACACAATTTAACATGGAAGAAACATTCTGAAATCACTTCAAATAAGTGCTTCAGAACAATTGGAGTGTTAAATAAGCTTAAACGTGTATTACCCCAAAATATAAAATATATATATAATACACTAGCCCTACCACATATGAACTATTGCATCATGGATGGGGCTCTCAAAGTGAAAGAATATACAAAGTACACAAGAAAGTTGTTAGAATACTTACTAGATACAACTAGATACAACTCACACGAAATGCGGATCCGCTTTTCAAAAGATTATATTTATTAAAAATAATCACATATTTACTAAGATCACAAGAACTCAAGTTCCATTATAAATTTATGCACAATCTATCACCATCGTACCTGCAAAATTGGCAGCTGACACCAAATACAAACATTCACACTAACAACACACGAAGACAACATGAATTACACATATTTAGAACATTTAGATGCCTGGGACACAGTCTACCTACCAGTTTAAACAACACACCAACTCTGGTAAACGAAACAATCATCACACATAGTCGCAGCGGGTTTGCGAACTACACCAAACACCAGTGCATACAAAACTATCAAACCTCGTGCAATATAACAAATTGTTATACATTGCACTTATTTGACGAACTGACTTACATTTGTTTATTCTTATACTATATAATATTGCTTTGTTAAAATCTTCTTCTTAAATATTTTTTTTTTTTTTGACGCTGCTATCATTTACAGTACTTACATTACCAGTATACTAGGCACAAGTGAAATAAAACGTTCACACGGTTAAATAAATGTTGTTCTTTCAGTCATTTGTCAGCACACAACTCGCTGGCTGAGCCATCGGCATGAGCCACTCGAGCGTTGTTACAGTTGTAACAACTTGCCCCAATACATTTGTAACAACTTGCCCCA
The DNA here is from genome assembly GCA_963662155.1 of Lamellibrachia columna. Classification (NCBI taxonomy): domain Eukaryota; kingdom Metazoa; phylum Annelida; class Polychaeta; order Sabellida; family Siboglinidae; genus Lamellibrachia; species Lamellibrachia columna. The sequence continues at coordinate 42,394,197 of OY759266.1, read as the reverse complement.
AACACAATTTTTGCAGTTGAACGCACGTGGACGATAAAAAATCTTGAATTTCAATTTAACTTCTGCTAGGTGTAACCCCTTATACTATAGAGTAGACATGTTTCAAGTTTTATTCACGAAACATAAACGTGGCTGCATGAGATGATATTACGTGGACATACCAAAACAAGTTTGAGGTGGTTAAAACGTCATTTTTGTCCACATCTCGTTAATTTCGTCTTATTAACTCCCCATTGTTGGACAGTGTGTCTGCTGGTGGACTTCCAACCAACTACTGTCGATGTGTGCCATGTTTTCGTAAAACGCCTCTTTAACAACTTGCCCCTGTATACAACTAGCCCCGATCTCCTCTGCCTAACATAATGGTGCGGCCCATGACATTAATATGCTCTGTTGTCTTAGTAAACCACCGGCGTGATGATCTTAATTGAAGTTGCTAATTATTATGTTTTGTACACTCCTATAAGTGCGTAGGACCCAAACCATGACTTTGTTTCCCTTTAAGGAAATGTATCAATATAACGTCTACAACAGGTAATAAGATATGTAACTTGCATGATATTATATGTGTGTGTGTGTGTGTGTGTGTGTGTGTGTGTGTGTGTGTGTGTGTGTGTTTGTGCGTGCGTGCGTGCGTGCGTGCGTGCGTGCGTGCGTGCGTGCGTGCGTGCGTGTGTCCATAGGTTCGTTACAACAAACTTAAAGCATTGTATATTGATTGTTTTTTTGCAACAACTAAAATCCTTGTCTATTAGTTGGAATTTGTAAGAAAGTAAACTCATTGTCTATTTTTGGTAATTGCAAAAAACTTAAATCAATGTTCGTCGGTTGGTTTTTGCAACAAACTAAAAGTATTCTCTACTGGTTGGTAATTGCAACAAATTAAAATCTTTGTTCGTCGGTTGGTTTTTGCAACAACCTAAAATCATTGTCCATCGGTTGGTATTTGCAACAAACTAAAATAATTGTCTATTGGTTGGAATTTGCGACAGACTAATTTCGTTGTCTATTTTTGGTAATTGCAACAAACTAAAATCGCTGTTCGTCGGTTGGCTTTTGCAACAAGCTAACATAATTTCCTATCGGTTGGTATTTGCAACAAACTAAAAATCATTGTCCGTCGTTTGGCATTTGTAACAAAATAAACTAATTGTTTTTAAAGGTTGGTATTTTCAACATCCTTAGCAATTGCAACGTGCGTTTGTTTATGTTTTCAGATACAGCATCTTTATCATGTTCGTGAACTACCTGATCCCGCTGGGAGCGCTGGCGGGCACGTACTCCCGGGTGGGAATCACTTTGTGGGGGAGCAAGGCCATCGGCGAATACACTACGACTCAGCAGGAAACGATCAACTCCAAACGGAGGGTATGTATATTATAATATGTATGAGTTGAGGGTACATCGGCGTACACGCGTGTGCACTACGTTCTGGTGTGAGTTGTATCTGCTTGGGTACGCCCGTGCTACACCTGGACGTGTCTGTCCGACTGTATCCACCCAAGAATATTGCAAACAATGTAATATTAAATTAACACTTTACCTTTTATCTGAGATAATAACATTTATACAACGGAGTTGGTTAAAGGTACCGTACGCGCTGTCGACCTGTTATTTTTTTGCGGCAGAACAGACCATTCAATAATGCGTTCAATCTCAAATTTAAACGTTGCTATCTTGTGTTGCTGTCGTATTCTTCCTAGTGTTTGTTTGTACTCGGAATCATATAGAGCTTGCTACCAATTTTGTCGCCTCGATTATGTTGAAATAATGGGATTTCAGGTGTGTACGAGGTGACATTTATCTTGTCTTCCCCACCAGCCTCGTGTGCTACCTTTGTTGTGTAATCCGCCTAATAGTTATACAAGGCTAGAACGACAAATAGTGGCGCCACCTGCCGTCTTCTGTATAATCAAATGTAGTGACATAGCTAATACTATGTTATGCTCCGCCAAATATGCGTCAGTCACCTGACTATTCTAGGGATGATATCCGGATCGTATCAACAGTATAAATTAAATCAATAAATCCGACAACGTGCATCGACACAACTACCATTACACGCGTTCTTATTGCTTTGCTGACACAGTATTGACACGTTACCACGAATACCAAAGTATATGGCAGAAACATCGAGGTTATATATTTGCACACACAATAATATTAAATTGATACTGTTACTAAGTGCCTTTGTATATCGTTATAATACATTGAATAGTTTAAATGGGCGCGTCCTAAATCAACATGATGACATCTAGTTGGCAGTTAATTTGGTTCCCGGATCGTTTCCTAGAGGCGCTCCGCACACTACGCTTAGGAGAGGATCCGGTATTGGCCAATCCAAGATGGCGCGCTACACGGCTGTTCTTTGCTCAACAGCAACTGAAACCAACTAATTTACTACATATAATCATTAAATGTGAATGGGCGGTTGACTCAAACTAGATGTCTGAGATATTTATCTTGCCAAATTCGTAGTGAATGTGACATGACAACATTTCGGCATTGAATTGGGAGGCTTTAACTGCGAATTTTGCACGGAATTTGTCTATTTTTATAGTATAATATCAGCATTTTAAATAATTAGCCACTCTTCTCCAAAATGGATTCACTTCAAGTACAATATAGCAAACTGCATGGTCAAACTACACTTATATAAATAACTCTTGACCAAGGAATTTGTCGTGTATTGATCCAAATGTTGATTAACGAAAATAACTAATTTTAAACTTTTGAACATTAATGCATAAGTTTAGTGCCAATACTGAGTATCTACTGAAACCCCATTTTGATGAATAAAAGTACACATAATAACAAGTGTGGTTCAGGCTACAAATATTGTGTGTACTTCTGGTGCAAAACGGAGTTTGTTCTAAACGGTTGTTGATAAATCACATATTTCATATAAATGTCATTGTTTATTATTTTCTACCCCCAATTTTACTGTTCTTCAAACAATTGCTGACCTGGCCGTAGGGTATGACAACTGCATTGTCAAAGGACACTCATTTAAGGAACTCTGGGCAAAGGAATTTTTCATTTATCGATCTAAATATTTTTAATAAATGAAAACATTTAGTGCCAGTGTTCAATGTCCACTGAACCCCATTTTGGTCAATAAAAGTACACATTATAAGAAGTGTGTTTCTGGCTAGAAAGATTGTTTTACTACTTCTGGTAAAAAACGGGGTTCGTTCGAAACTGCTGTTGATAAATCGCAGATTTCATATAAATGTCTTTGCTTATTGTTTTCTACCCCCCAAATTAACTTTTCTTCAAACAGTGTCTGACCTGGCAGTAAAATGTAAGAATAAACCATACAAAATATACAGCATACTCCTGTGTTCTGCAAAATACATGTCAACATTGTTTTTAAATAAAATAAATAAATATAATTACATTAAAAATATATACAATCATCTAACTCGAATCCAATCATTAATCATTGGAATGAAATGAGTGTAATTGTCGAAATAGATTAAACTTTAAAAAAAGGTGAATTCTTTCACACAAAAAAGTGGATTTTCCTACATTTCTAAACTGCGTAAAAGGTTAAATAATATCTTTCTTGTAGCATTAACACTTACATAAATGAAAAGACTCATTTGTTCAATTTACGTTAATTCCCATTCTAGTTTTGTACTTAATCAAATTTTTTTAGAATCAACGCAGTAACAGACTTATTACGCAGAGCGGCCATGCACGTGAACTTTACGGGTCACTGATGAAGGTGGTTTTACCCAATTCCAGTCCCATTTCTTGCGCATGTAACAAGTGGCGCCGCACGATGGATTTGGGCAGTTAATATGATTTGCCAAATAGTTTCGAATAACTCGTCAGAGGTCGCTACTAGAATATTATAGTTTCGTACCATAATGTCTGTCTCGTACTTATATCAAAATAATACGCATAGTATTAAATGGTTACAACTAGTAAAAGTAATTACACATGTGTGAAATTAAGAGTAGGAAGTCATATTATAATTTAATAAAGAATAACGCCAAATGACATATTGTTTTCACAAGGACCGTCAACTGTGATTTGTTTTGTTGGTAAATTAGTGTTATATATTCTTCATTACGTTCGCAGTCACAACAATTATACGCTTCATAAAAGGAGTCATTTACAGCGTGGCATTACAACTGTTCACCGTAAACGTTTGAAGAATTTGTGGCCTAATTAACATTATGTAATAAAAAAAAGATACGCTTACATGGCATATTAAAACTACAAATTGAATACAATTATGTAAATGATATCATCAGTGTTATATGGATTAGCATAGCTAAGAGGAATGCGAGTGAGCGTGAAATGACAGTGGATAAACACTAATATGCTGACATAATGTTTTAACAACCCAAAATACAAAGTAATTTTTGCAACAACGCCAGAGACAAGGAGGTTAAGAGAAGATCAAATTGAAGTTTTAAGATATTGAATGGATATGAAAATATTGATATAATTTTTTTTCTCACTTAAGAAAGATAGTAGAACTCGAGGACATTGCTAAACCTGTGTTGCGAGTCGTGTGTTTAATTGACTTACAACTGGTTAGTCGTGCAATGTACGCTGGTCCTCAACTAAAAATTTTGTTGAAATGATTTTGATTTAACCGTCGCAACAGTTGTTAGACCGATTCGAAAATGTTATCGCTGCATCGAATGTTGTGTAATCCGCGCCGGTCTATGACAAGACGTCTCGTAGAATCGAGCAATGTACGCTGGTCATCAAATCAGAAAAAAATCGGTCGCAACAACGGGCCATTGATAACGCAGCATTTTCTTATGTGATCGCTTCTATGGTAAACTTCAATATGCCAACGTCGCTGTCAGAGAGGCTACATTTATATATGTGTGGCAGGAGAGGTCGGTTCTATATGAGAATGTTTCAAATGGATATTCTCATCGAACCAAGCGACACGCCGAGTCTTATGGCCGAGGTGTTGTCTTATGGCCGAGGTGTTGTCTTATAGCCGAGGTGTTGTCTTGTGGCCGAGGTGTTGTCTTATGGCCGAGGTGTTCGGTACTTCCAGTAGGCAGCAACAAAGAGTACCCCAAAAAACCGTATTGCCCCATCCCTGAGACAAGACGGCCACCTGCCTGGGGCAATATGGCCACCTGCCTGGGGCAATACGGTCCACAGCCTCCTTCTCGGGGGAGAAGGAATCGACCGTAGTAATTCGTCCATATAAATATGGACGGACCATTGACTGATAATAAAATGTGTACATACAAATACTATTATAGCAATATATCAGTATATTATAGTTGTTAAAGTTAAATTGGAGTTAAGGTATGATACACAAATTGCAATTCATACATAATACAAAATTGGTTATTGATATTCCTGTGTTGTTAGACACGATAACTATGTTATATTCCCTACCCAGTAAACACTATTTTACTCGACGCATTCTGGTGAAATGCTGTCAAATTAAAGTGGTCCGTGTACACATTCGTGCAGTGAGTGTGGTACTTTAATTGTTAGTGTTATTGTAAAATTATAACAAATGTATCTTTCCTTTGTTTATAGTTGATTAAATTCAGTAATGACTACTAAGCTATCGTATCATTGTCAATATAGCCGGCATCTGAAAGCGCATGTAGTCCCAGAAAATAACGCCCCGATCTCGGCGGTGCGCACGCGAGTGGCGCCAACGTTTGGTGTTAAATGTCCGCTGACCAGTCAAATACAGTCGTAGTATATACGCTGGGCCAGTCGAACAATCACGGGAAGGAAGGCCGTAATCGTGCAATCGCCCGACACGCAAGAACACTTTAGAAATGTATGCTTAGCATTACGTTAGCGAATGATCATTGTAGATTGGATATCAGAAAGCACTCATTCTCATAGAGGACAATAAATGACTTAAACTAATTAACTACATTTTGTGTAAATGCTAGCAGCATGAACGTGTTTAAAAACAAAACTGACAAATATCCCAGAAGAGCGGGTTACACGCAGATGAACAATTGTTGGACTCGCGATAAGCTAATGTCTTAATTATCCACTTGTCATCTGGGCCTTTTGTCTTCAATGGCAATCTTGTTAAATCTTGTTAAATCTTCGTAAAGTCATGGGCAGTGATTTGGTACAGCTAGGCGAAATATGTTTGACGCCATACGACCAAAAGATGTCGCCACTTGTTGCAGGTGGTCAAGATGATGATCGTGGTGGTGGTGATCTTCGCCGTCTGCTGGTTCCCGCAACACGCCTTCTTCCTCATCACTAACCAGCAGCCGGAGGTGGCGGAGGGTAACTGTGTACAGCACGTCTATCTCGTCATCTACTGGCTCGCCATGAGCAACTCCATGTACAATCCCATCATCTACTGCTGGATGAACAAAAAGTGCGTGCCACTTACTGTAGTGCGTGCGTGCGTGCGTGCGTGCGTGTGCGTGTGTGTATGTCTGTGTGTGTGCATGCGCACGCTCGTGTGTGTGTGTGTGCGTGTGCGTGTGCGTGCGTGTGTACGCTTACCGTCGTTTTGTGTCCGTACAATCGGGTTATGTCGTCTATGATGTATGGTGCTAATCAGCGACTATAAATGTATATATACGTACACACTACAACTATAAATGTATATATACGTACACAATACAACTATAAATGTATATATACGTACACACTACAACTATAAATGTATATATACGTACACACTACAACTATAAATGTATATATACGTACACACTACAACTATAAATGTGTATATATATATATATATATATGTATGTATGTATGTATGTATGTATGTATGTATGTATGTATGTATGTATGTATGTATGTATGTATGTATGTATGTATGTATGTATGTATGTATGTATGTATGTATGTATGTATATATATATATATATATATATATATATATATATATATATATATACGTACACACTACGCACTTCCCTGTTTGTAGACTAATTTTATGGCGTAATAAATCGTCGAACTGCATTCATCCGTGTACAGTGAACCTGGATGTAAAATAACGATTTGCAAGTAGTTCGTACGTGACTGACGCACACACGAAACGTACATAATCCCACCTCACAACACAGAAGAATGCTACCCTCTAAATAAATCACCATTTACAAACCCCTCCCGTGACCCTCATGTGTCCTACAACCCCGTCTTTGTTTCTTCCGCAGGTTCCGTGTGGGCTTCAAGTACGTCTTCAGGTGGTTGCCTTGTATCACATGGACTCACGACGACTCCCTGCTGCTGGTCGGCAAGAGCGCCATCATCAGGATGAGCATGACGGAAACTACTCGGTATCCGAGCGAGCGGAACGGCTCGTTCACGGGCACGCCGGTCACTTCATCGCCGTTGAGCAGTAACTACAAGAACATGATATATTCGTCAGTGCCGCGATCTACGGAACATCAGTTGTGAGTTCTGTGCTATCGAGTGGTAACTACAAGAACATGATGTATTTGTAAGTGCAGCGATCCACGGAAGAACATCAGTTGTGAGTTCTATGCTGCCGAGTGGCAACTACAGGAACTTTACATATTTGTAAGTGGATCGATCCACGGAACATCAGTTGTGAGTTCTATGCTGCCGAGTGGCAACTACAGAAACTTTACATATTTGTAAGTGGATCGATCCATGGAACATCAGTTGTGAGTTCTATGCTGCCGAGTGACATCTACAAGAACATAATGTACTTATATGTGTAGCGATCCATGGAACATCAGTTGTGATCTCTTCGCTACCTAGTGGCAACTAAAAGAACAACATCTACTTATGAGTGTAGCGACCCACGGACGTTAGTTGTGATATCTAAGCTGTTGAGTTGCAACTACAAGAACATGTTCTATTCGTCAGTGTCGCAATCTACATAACACCAGTTGTGAGTTCTGTGCTATCGAGTGGTAACTACAAGAACATGATATATTTGTAAGTGCAGCGATCCACGGAAGAACATCAGTTGTGAGTTCTATGCTGCCGAGTGGCAACTACAAGAGCTTCATCTACTTGTATGAGTAGCGATCCACGGAACATCAATTGTGAGCTATATGCTATCGAATTGCAACTGCAAGAACATGATTCACTTGTAAATGTAGCGATCCACGGAACATAAGTTGTGAGCTCAACTCCACCGATATAAGTGGGCAGTAGGATCTAACGAATGGCGCACAAACGGCTGCTATTTAAGGGATGCCTAATTGCTGTTTCAACAATCCATTGCTAAATGACCACGTTGAAACGACAGTAAGCTAATCCCGGAGAGGGATAACACGTTATGGGTATCAGTGGCGGTATCCGATGGAGGAGAACGCGAGCAGGTGTCTGCGAAACTTCTCAATGTAATGGGTATCAGTGGCGGTATCCGATGGAGGAGAACGCGAGCAGGTGTCTGCGAAACTTCTCAATGTAATGGGTATCAGTGACGGTATCCGATGGAGGAGAACGCGAGCAGGTGTCTGCGAAACGTCTCAATGGGTGCGTCGACGGTACTCGCCGATGCGCAGACGACGATCCGAATACCATGTTATTGACGTGGATGTTTAACACATCGTAACGAACCTAATATAGTATATGCCTTTGTGTGTAAAAGACAACACGACAACGCAAAAATGCAGCAGGTGGATTGTTATGTAACGGGTGCGTAATGTCTGTATGTAGGTGTGTGATTAGTTTGTCGCTATGGGCAACGCGTGACACGTCTATACAGACGTCAGCGCGACATCTCCTGAAACAATTTGACCTCGATGGAACATTGTCTGATTAAATCAATGACATCATTTTCTTGTGCACTAGGCTTATACGGACACGGGAATAATCATGTGGCTTTCACATAGCATGTGTTAAGTTAAACGACAAAATCAACAAGTATACCTTCCAACGCGTGCTCGAACCGCGGATAAAATGGCGGCTATGCGATACTAGCGACACCGCGCGGTTGGTTCGCTTAAAGCTATCGAGGCCAGAGAAAGTCGGGCTTTTACCGAAGCAGCCTTAGCGTTGTCGAGTTTCTCATAAAAGAAATCGCGGTTTTGACACGACGTGTTCAAGTGAATTAAATCGTGATTGGCCCGCAGTGTGAAATATGCCGTTTGGCATAACGTCATCATGACTGCGGCTATGCAGCTCGTTGAAGGCAGCGCGCAGGATGACCGTCTGAATCGATTTGCCGAAGCAGAGCTCACATTGTGTGCGGCGAATGAGTTTATTTATGTGCTTGAGTGTGGCTGACTGCGTCAGTTAGTGAATGAATGAATGAATATGTTATGTCAGAGTGCGGTTGTGTGTGCGTTCGTGCGTTCGTGCGTTCGTGTGTGTATGTGCGTATAAGTGCGTGTGGCCATATATGCACATGTACAGCGTCCGTAAACGTGTATTTCACACGCACGTATCCGTGTGTACAGTTAATGTTGTCATGACTTGCTGTGTTTGTGTAACTTACTAGTCATCGTAAGAGGTAGATATAGTGTCACACGGAGATAACATATGATGTTGGATTGTTTTCGGTTGAAATCATATAGATGTGATTGTTGGCGTACCGTAAAACCTCTTTATAAGGTGGTACCACAGTGCTGGCATAACCTCATAAGATGACACACTGCTGGCATACCGTCACAGAATGACACAACGCTGGCATGTGTCATGCCGGCCTTGCAAACGGTCTCCATCTTCAGAGTCTGTTTCCCAGGTGGTCGGGTCTATGTTGCATTTCTTCATGTTTGCTGTAATTTGGTCTTCGTACCGTGTATGGTGCCCCCGGTAGCACGCTTGTCAGTAGGTGTGTTGTGCATAAAGTAGTTGTTGTGGTACTTGCGCTTGACATGACCAGTTGGTGTTTCACCCGGCGGGCCTCCGTGTTGGTGGTGTAGGCCTGTTCAAGAATGTTCACATTGGTTGTTGCCAGCGGACACCTAGGAAAGATCTGAACATGCGCTGTTGAAATTGTTCAAGAGTTTTGGTGCGGCGGCTGGATGTTACCCATGTTTCACTGCTATACAAAAGAGTGGGCAGTACGTCAGCAGTAGTGGGCAGTACGTCAGCAGTAGTGGGCAGTACGTCAGCTTTGTATATCAGGATCTTAGTAGAGGTCAATATCCCACGTTTAGTGAAAACACGGCCTTTTCGTCTTCCGTAGGCAGCCCAGGAATATTTTATTATGTACTGAATTTCCGCGTCGATGTTTGCAGAACTGAACAGTTTGCTTCCCAAGTATGCGAAGTGGTCGACATTATCAAGAGACGTATCTTCGATGATAATGTTTGGTAGTGTTGTTATGGATAATGGTTGTGCCGGTTGGTGTAGAATGTTTATCTTTGTGACATTGACTGATAGTCTGAAGAGCTCATAGTCCTATGCAAGAGCATCAAGTGTATTCTGCAGATATTGTGCAGAGTGACAACAGCGCAGTCTTCCGTTGCATTGAAAGTCAACGATTGTTGCTGCTTTGATTTTCGATTTGACATAGGCAAATACAAATACACGAAACATTAAAATTTGATGAAAGTCCGCTGACATAGCCTTACAAGTTGGCACAGTGCTGGTACGACATTTACCCCAGGCATGAACTATGTTTCTTTATATGACCATCAGTGAAGTTTCTCCCTTCTCATATGTCAGATTCAAGAAGGGTCGCTAACTGTTACTAAGCGACCGGATGGCCACGTGGCGAGCGTTGAACTACGTCCAAAGTTACAGGGTCTAATTGAAAGTTAGTATGGTATTGATATAGCTGAACTATCAATAAAATGTTTGTGTTTGTAACTGTTGTCTAGTTATATTTCTGCGCCGTCTTGTCAGAAACCACGTAGCCATGGACGGGCACAGAATAAAACACGTCTACTCTACCAATTTCCACTCTCTCTCCCGTTTCGTGTCATCTGGTACTGGTTATACCTCTATAATTTGATTGTATTGACCCACCTGCACAGCAAATCTGTTCATCGCACATGGTCTGCAGGAATGGAGGAAAGAAGGTAACAAGGTAAAAGCAATGGAAAAGTAACAGGAACAGAGTAACGTAAAACACGTAACAAGCTATTTAGATTATTATAACAATTTTATTATTACAATATACATTATGAGTACTTTTATGTCACAATGTTGTGTCTTATAAAAAGTTATTATACTACACCATTAGCATGAAAGTGTGCATACATTGATTGATCTGATCTAAGTATTGTTGGCTCCACTGATTTAAACCGTAATCCAAAGGATTTCTAGACTACAATAGGTCATTGATTTAGCAGAACGGCATCCAGTTGCAATGGCCTCATCATGGTGATCATTAAGGTGATGTAGGCTTACTTAGTTGGTATGCTCCCCCAATGATCTAAATGGCTTCCTACATAATGGCTTCATCTTTATTTCCTCGAGTTATTATATAGTTAGAGGTAGGTGAAACATACGTCAAACAATTTATTCATTTCTAGGTAGGATGGCAAAGGGGTACACATCCAGTTAATGAGAATTGATGGCACATCATTTGAATGGCAGAATAATGATACATTGTAAGAATAATTAAAACATTTTAGGATGTTGAAATTCAATAAAGCTCATGGTTTTTTCTTAGCAAATTGTGTGACTTTTCGGTTACTTGCTTTCCTGTTACTTTCTTTCCTTGCAAAATGTATCACTCTTTTCCGTTACTTTTTTCTGATACTTTCTTTCCGTTTACCGGTCTGCAGATAGGTAACTGTTGTCAGCTCTATTGTAATGCGGTACCGCACCCGTAGTCTCCGTGCCAGCACATGGAACAATATTTACATCTAAGGCATCAATCATCAGTCATATTTATACGATGGGGAAGAACGGATGAGAATTGGTTTTGAATCCTTCACTTTCACTTTCACTTTGCCCGCCCGTAGCATATATGTTTCCGTTATATTTTAAAATGCATTTATGCACGCTCAACGGGATAAGGATAAACATGCTCAGTGCATTCATGTTGCCAATTTGCATTGTCCGTAAACAAACACTAACTATATATATACTGCGTTTTTAAGTTTGAAAACAGTGTCATTGTAATAGTTAATTGGCAATGTCAACATGAGCACTTGCATACTATCCTGTCATTAAAGGTTTCTCTAAGGCTTTCGTTGCTGCTGAGTGATTTTTCCATACACAGTGGACTCAATGCGGAACACGCGTGGACAATAGAATTGGTAGCTAAGAAAATAAAGGCAATGAAGGATAACAAATCACCGGGAGTGGATGGGATTCCTCCAAAATTACTAATGGAAACAGTAGAGCAAATCAGTATACCACTTGCAAGAGTATTCAACTTGTCATTAAAAGAGGGAGTTGTTCCGTTTGAATGGAAAGAAGCAAACATCATACCATTATTTAAAAAGGGTTCGAGAAATAAGTCAGAGAATTACAGACCAGTGAGTTTAACGTCAGTGATTTGTAAATTATTAGAAAGGTTAATTAAAGACCATATGGTGGACTTCCTCGTTAAGCATAAATTATTAAATTCATCTCAACATGGATTCCTTAAAGCGAGGTCATGCTTAACAAATATGTTATGTTTTTTGGAAGAAATCACTAAGTGGATAGACGTGGGATCGCCAGTAGATATTATCTACTTAGATTTTCAGAAAGCTTTTGACAAAGTACCACATCAAAGATTGCTACTTAAATTAAAAGCCCATGGTATCGGGGATAGCATAACTGACTGGATAGAACAATGGCTGACTGACAGAAGACAACGAGTTGTAGTAGATGGAGAAGTTTCAAATTGGAAATCGGTTTTGAGTGGGGTACCTCAAGGATCAGTATTAAGACCTATATTATTCCTAATTTATATCAATGACTTGGACGACAGTATAACAAGTAACGTACTGAAATTTGCGGATGACACAAAACTGTTTAGAAAGGTTAATACTGATGGTGATAAACAACATTTACAAAACGATCTAGACAGATTAGTGAAATGGTCTGAGAAATGGCAGATGTTGTTCAATTTTGGGAAATGTAAATGCCTACATACAGGACATGGGAACTTGAATGTAAACTATAAAATGGGAGATACTGTTCTGGGTACTACTGTAAAAGAAAAGGACTTAGGAGTTACAATAAGCGCTGATATGAAAGTTTCAGAGCAGTGTGGTATTGCAGCTTCAAAGGGTAATCAAATTCTTGGATTGATTAGAAGAAACATAACATACAAGGGAAAAAAGTTAATTATACCTCTTTATAAAGCAATAGTTAGACCTCATTTAGAATACTGTATACAAGCATGGAGACCATATCGTAAGAAAGATATAGATACGCTTGAACGCATACAAAGGAGAGCAACTAAAATGATTCCAGAACTGAGAGACCTTAGTTATGAAGAACGCCTGAAAGAATGTGGTTTAACAACTCTAGAGACAAGGAGGTTAAGAGGAGATCAGATTGAAGTTTTTAAGATATTGAATGGGTATGAAAATATTGATAGAAATATGTTTTGCTCACTCAAGAAGGATAGCAGAACTAGAGGACATGAGGTAAAATTAGTAAAGGATCAATGTAGATTGGACATCAGGAAGCACTCGTTCTCACAGAGGACAATAAATGAATGGAACAAATTGTCTACAGATTGTGTAACTGCTAGCAGCGTGAATATGTTTAAAAACAAGGTTGACACATATCTCAGGAGGGCGGGCTATAAGTAGATGAACATTGTTGGACTCTCGATAAGCCAATGGCTTCCTTGTCCACTTGCCATCTGGGCCTTTGGCTTGGATGGTAAATCTTGTTAAATCTTGTTAAATACTAAGCTTTTCCACGAGTCCGATGTTCTTTGTAAACATGGGTATATAAAAGTAAACATGGGTATATAAAGTAAACATGGGTATATAAAGTAAACATGGGTATATAAAGTAAACATGGGAATATAAAAGTAAACATGGGTATATAAAGTAAACATGGGTATATAAAGTAAACATGGGTATATAAAGTAAACATGGGTATATAAAGTAAACATGGGTATATAAAGTAAACATGGGTATATAAAGTAAACATGGGTATATAAGGTAAACATGGGAATATAAAAGTAAACATGGGTATATAAAAGTAAACATGGGTATATAACGTAAACAAGGGTATATAAAGTAAACATGGGTTTATAAAAGTAAACATGGGTATATAAAAGTAAACATGGGTATATAAAAGTAAACACACCAGAACGGTGGTGTCAAAGTTGTTCCTTTTAAGTTGATATTGATTACATCGGGAATCTATATAGCAAGACGCCGCTTTGTGTCCTAAAACGTTGTACTCAAAACATTCCGCCATTGTACTTGTTCTTCTTATTTTTGCTTCAGAAGAATGTTCATTTATACCAAAGAATATGAAAATTTTTTGAAGGTATCAAATAGTGCCTAACCAATCTTGTGAATCCAACTCAGTTGAGTTGGCAATGAAATTATCTTTATCTTTTAAATTGTTTTAAATATTGTCACGATATATTTAAGAACTTCTACTCCTTTGCTGATAATAATAAGCCCGTCTATTATTATTAGCGCTTCTAAAAGCGTTTCTGCAATCATATACGTGATCTGTACACAACGTAATTCATATCCTCGTGCACTTTTCCACGAGTCCGATGTTCTTTGTAAACATGGGTATATAAAAGTAAACATGGGTATATAAAGTAAACATGGGTATATAAAGTAAACATGGGTATATAAAGTAAACATGGGTATATAAAGTAAACATGGGAATATAAAAGTAAACATGGGTATATAAAAGTAAACATGGGTATATAAAGTAAACATGGGTATATAAAGTAAACATGGGTATATAAAGTAAACATGGGTATATAAGGTAAACATGGGAATATAAAAGTAAACATGGGTATATAAAGTAAACATGGGTATATAAAGTAAACATGGGTATATAAAAGTAAACATGGGTATATAAAAGTAAACATGGGTATATAAAAGTAAACATGGGTATATAAAAGTATTCATATCCTCGTGCACTTTCTCTTCGTTATCTTCAGGTCTCCTAATACTGGGCAAATCCTCGACACATCTTCAACACTACACTTTCAATTTCCCAGATTCTTCGTTTTCGTTCGCCACAACAGAAAGTCCCAATATTATCATTACTCGTATGCAGTATACCCATATAATATAACTTCAAACAAAAATACACCTTCAATGGAATAGCCACATTCACAACATATCTTCTCCAATTATACCGTACGAAAACTACACAAGTTGAGACAGTTCATACCATGTTGTGTCCTATTAAAAACTATACTCGTTGAACCTCTCCCGCATCAATAATCGAATACTTATATTTAATCTCAACATAACATAACATAATAACACAACTAAAAGAGGGCAATATGAATGATAACAGTCAAAATAATGAACACACTAAACCATTGTAAAAGGTTTCAACCTGCTAGTAGTTTAATATATCCTTAAATAAAATGTATAAATATGTAAACAAAACCTTAGCCGAATATCTACAAAAACAATAACCATGAGATCAAATGCTGATGTGCCTATTTTATGGCACCAGAAGTCGTGAGAATTTATACAATAAAAATGCAAACATTGCGTTTGCAAACAAAAACATTCGACCATTCATGAAAATGTGAATCCAATTTGTAAATCCAATATTACGAGTTGTCTGAATTGTTTTTGTAGAAACATGTGTTACGCGTATAACTTTTTTTAAACATTGTTACAACAGTAGGATATACCTAGGTAAGTTTCGTGAATATTGTTTAATTTGTGCTCGCATTTGTACAGTTATAATATGTGAATATATAAAATTTATAAATAGATCAGAAGGGCAGGTTAACCATTAAAGACTAATCGTTGGACTCTCGAAAAGCCAATGGCTTCCTTATCCAATTGACATCTTGTTGTTCTGCTTAGGATGAAAATCTTGTTAAATCGCTTGTTAAATCTTAATGAAAGTCTTCCTGATCAATATAATAACGGCATGTCATTTACATGTTATGTCGGGTAGAGATGGTTGAGATGGAACAGCTGAGGCAGCTCGTTGTGGCGTTTGTGGGAGGGGAAGAGGTGGGTTGTGCCAGTGAATCCGGTGGGGGACAGTGAATGATAAAGTGGAGGAAGGTGATGAGAGAGAAACCTGGATGGAGGCTGATAGGAGGCAAGGTGACAAGACGGAAGGAAATAGGATGTAAGGAAACGGGACGTAAGGAGAAGGGAGCAAGGGAAACGGGACGGAAGAAGACGGGACGGAAGGAAACTGGAGGGACTGAGACAGGAGGGAAGACGAGGGGAACGAAGTAGGCGAGAGGGAAGGCGATGGGAACAAAGTAGACAGGAACTAAGGAGACGGGTGCGAAGGCGACGGGAGGGAAGGCGACGGGAGCGAGTAAAACGGGAGGGAAGGCGACGGGAGCGAAGGCGTCAGGATTGAAGGGGATAGGAGAGCTAGATAGCCAGGAGACGGGAGGGAAAGGTGACAAATTGATGGGCGAGAGGGAGATGGACAACATGCTGCGAGGTGACACGACTGCAGGACAGAATGCGACGGAAGGGATCAGACGCAAGTGCTACTCTAAGGTAGTGATAGAGGGGACGAGGAGGAGAGCGAGGTTGTTTGTGGGGGATTCACTAGTTAGGAAGACGGACAGAGAGATAAACAAGGGGGGCAACGTGGTGGTTTGCATTCAGAACACTTAAGCAGACAGAGGTTGAGCTAATTGTTTTATCAGGGATTTTACCAGTAATAGGAAGCAGGGGTTAGGTATGTCGAAATTGCCGGGTAACCCGCTAGTTCAGCAACTATGTAGGGAAGAGGAAGTTGGATTTGTGGATTTTTGGGGGTGTTTTGTTGGGAAGGCTGATATGTACATGAGAGATGGGCTTCATCTAAGTGAAAAGGGGGCAGCAGTGTTTGCGGATGAACTCTCAGTAGCAGTCGACAGTGGCATGGGTAGCAAACATTGTCTAAACTAGAAGCGCATGGGGGTTACTTAGAGGTGAATCAAACAGGACAAGATACCACTAGTACACACGAACCAGTAACACAATGTCCGGAAAACATTTCTGAAGCTGGTCATAAATGCGTGTGTCTGGATGCAAGGAGCATAGTAAATGAAATAAAAACGAATTAAACATTATGATAGAAGATATTGACCCTCACATAATTGACATAACCGAATCATGGATCAACAAAGACATATCAGATGCTGAATTAGACTGACAAGATACTTAATGTTTAGATGAGATCGAATAGGACAAAAGGGAGGGGAGTAATTTTATATATTAAAGAATCTATTCAGGTTTACGAAATAAAAGTAGAAAGGGAAGCAGATTGCAATGAAGCTGTTTGGTGCAACGTAGTTACATGAAATTCAATGTTATCTATTGGATTAGCTATAAAAGTGAGTAAAGGGGAATGTATCATAATGGGGGTATTTAAACACAGACATATACAATGGAAATCTGTAGAGTGTACAGGGGGTAAGGAACACCAGTTTCTATTTTTTATATTTTAGCTTCCTTACTCAACACGTGCTAGAACTAACCGAGGAGAGAATGTATTATATATAGTTTTGGCTTCTCAAAGCGAATTAATGGGCAATGTCAAAATATATGAGCCATTGGGTAAGAGTAAACATATTGAAATATATTTTTGACATCATAGTAAAGTCAGAAAGTAAAAATAAAAATACAGGAGAAACTCCCACAAAGGTAAATATAAAGATATGAGAAAATACTTAGCAAAGCTAGATTGGAATAACATGCTGAGGAATCAGACAGCAAATGAATGTTGGAACATTCTAAAATATAATATAAAATTAGAGTATCATCGATAAATATGTTCCCTTAAGAAAAAAACAAGGACAATAGTCTAGAAAGAAATACTTGTCAAACGAAGCTATTGGAAAAATAGCGTACAAGCAAACTATGTGGAGGGTTTATAGGCGTACCAGAAAGGATGAAGACTACATAAATTACAAAGAGGCACTTAATGCAGCCACAACTGAAATTAGACAATCTAAATTAAGATATGAAAAAAATAGCATGTATCATACAAAATGACAGCAAGAGAGTGTATGCATATGTCAGGAGTAAACAAAACGTACAAGACAAGGTTGGACCAATAGAAGACAATGAAAATAAAATAAAGGCAATGAAGGATAACATATCACCGGGAGTGGATGGAATTCCTCCAAACTAAGAATGGAAACAGTAGGACAAATTAAACCACTTGCAAGAGTGTTCAACTTGTTATTAAAAGAGGGGGTTGTTCCTTTTGAATGGAAAGAAGCAAACATCATACCAATACTTAAAAAGGGTTCGAGACCTAAGTCAGAGAATTACAGACCAGTGAGCTTAACATCAATGATTTGTAAATTATTAGAAATGTTAATTAAAGACCATACGGTGGATTTCCTTGTTAGGCATACCTTACAAAATTAATCTCAACATGGATTTCTAAAAGCGAGGTCATGCTTAACAAATATGTTTGTTTTTACGAAGAAATCACTAAGTGGATAGATGAGGGATCGCCAGTAGATGTGACCTACTTATATTTTCAGAAAGCTTTTGACAAAGTGCCACATCAAAGATTACTACTTAAATTAAAAGCCCATGGTATCGGGGACAGCATAATTGACTGGATAGAACAATGGCTGACTGACAGAAGACAGCGTGTTGTAGTAGATGGGGTGGTTTCAAACTGGAAATAAGTTTTGAGTGGGGTACCGCAAGGATCAGTATTATTTATTATCCTTAATATAATATCAATAACTTGGAATATAATATAACAAGCAACGTACTGAAATTTGCGCATGACAGACCAGTGTTTGAAAAGGTTAACATTGATGGTGATAAACAACATTTACAAAACGATCTAGACAAATTATTTAAATGGTATGAAACAGAGCAGATGTTATTAAATTTTGGGAAATGTAAATGCTTACATACAAGACACGGGAACTTGGATGTAAACAACAAAATGGAAGAAATTGTTCTAGGTACTACTGAAAAAGAAAACGACTCAGGAGTAACAATTAGTGCTGACATGAAAGTTTCAGAGCAGTGTGGTATGGACTCTCGATAGGCAAATGGCTTCCTTGTCCATTTGCCATATTGACCTTTGCGTTGGACGGCAATCTTGTTAAATCTTTTTAATATATGAAATGAAACATGCGGTATCATATAGTTATTTATCATATATTTACTGTTTGATTTTGTTGACATATTACATAATATATTGTTGTAATATCTTTTAGTGTTATCTCAATGTATGTATTGATAAAATAAAATTATTACATTTACTTTCATGACTTCTGTCAATTCCACACTTCTCTTATGTATCCTTACCAGCACCACAATCGACATCAGTCGAAGTCTAACAATCTCTGTGTCCTACGTATGTACCTTTTGTTAGAATAAACATGAGATCTATTCATTTTAATACGTTTTAAATAAATATTTTTCGAAAATATTATCCCGATATAAGTCCCAGCTACCCAGCAGACACGTTTTATAACACACCCGGCACTTCGTTGATTACTGAATTAATCCACTTGCCTGTAATTCTAAAAGGTAATCGCTTCCTTAAATGAGCCCGACGTGAGATAGTCAGAATTCAATTTCATTTTTTAAAAATAGTCGAAAAGCTAATTGCTCTCAATTTTATTGTACGATTTATAAAAGAAGTCGACTTAATCGGAACTCAATGTAATGTTCACACATTTAATGGAAAATGTAATTAAATTTAACTGAATGTCTGTAAATAAACCTAACATCGGTTAATCAGTATCAATTTAATCATCACAAATGTAATCCACGAAGGGTCAGCAAAGTTCAACCGAATATCTTTAACTAAAGCCGATAAGAGCATAGCAGAACCTAATCCTGTGTCGCATTTCTAGCGATGCGAACTGGACACGTTAGTTAATTGCCTAAGCTGGCGTGCATTAGACGAAAATAGAAATGGCGCGTGAAACGTGTAAGGTATCCGTGGCTGAAGAAGACGTTTTCAGGGCAGGAATTCAGCAGCGGACAATGCACGATTACAAATATCATTATTTGCAGTGTATTATTTGCAGATTGGATGACACAGTCACAAACACGGCAATTTAATCTCCTTGATTGACAAGATAATGAAACTAACGTTCACTCTAACAGTACAAAATAAAAAATCATGTTATATAATATAAAATATATATATATATATATATTCTAACGAATGTGTCTTAACCAACCACATTGAAAAAAAATTAATTTGACGGTTAAATCTTCGTGTATATCGACTTTGCTTTTCAACGTACAAGGTAAGCATGATATTCTAGTCGAAACATTAAAATTAACCAGATAATAGTGTAATTATCTTAACAAATAGTGGTTCTACAAACACATCGGTGCATTCAAGATGCTAGAATAGTGCATTGTGCAAAACGATTACAATCAAAGCGATCACACTTGCTACTTTTAAGTAGCAGATGGTTTGTCGTGATATGTTTGAAAGCAGGACGGTTAAATGTGTCTAGTAGCAATAAAGACATTTCCCGGAAAGTGAAAAACTTTGGACAAGACAATGTTTAATTCGTAGCAGCAGTCAAACGGTTGAACGATATATATTCTGTCCCCAGCGTGAAGGCGTGTCTACAAAGGGACGTTGAAACATATCTGCAGTTTAGTCGTGTTAAATATTTATGCAGAGACCAAACAAAGGAACCCTGTTTGTACGTTTTGTTGAAAGGACAATCAGGTAGCAGAGAAACACATCAGCAAAGTCTTGAACAAATAATTTTAGCTTTTAAGCCTTAGTGATTAGAAGAAATTCGTTACATCATTATTCTCTCCCATTTTAATATTCTCTCCCGTTTGATTTGCTGAACCCGACTGGATGTTGCCAAGAAACACGTGACAGAACTGCCACGAAACTACCTGATTTGGTTCGACGTCATACTTGCTTTTGTTAATCATAAACACGTGAAATTAATTTCTTAACTTGCTTCATTGGCGTTATTCGGGCCGCGTGTCGTTAGTTTCCGACATTCTTTGAAATGACACAGAGAGCATTAATGTACCAGTGCGTACGTGCGTGCGTACGTGCGTGCGTACGTGCGTGCGTGCGAGCGAGCGAGCGAGCGAACGTGGGTGCGTGAGACGACATATATTCCCTCGGAAATCATACAGAGACGCCGGAAGTTTCAACTTCCAAGTTACTTAAATTTAGATATCCGAGTCTGAAAAATGATAAAATCTTTCGATTTGTTCCATTTGCGGTAAAATGGCGACGAAATTGGTTGAGCCATATCTCTTTGCACGACAATCTTCCGATTTTCAGGAATACAGAAATAAAAGTTACATCAAACATGAAATCTCCATCGTTGGCCACTTTGATTCAGTTATACCAAAGAAGGCGATTCAGTTACTCTGACGTCGCCATCCCGCCGATTTTACAGAAAAGCGGGATTTTTCAGTGCGTAAACCACGTAACACACGTAACACACGTAACACACGTAACACACGTAACACACGTAACACACGTAACACATATAAGGTAGTAACCATTACGTTTTGTGGCGGTTGTGCATTTATAAAGAACCAGATTTATTCGAAGATCGAGAACAAAATGACTTATTGTTGGAGCCTTGTTTACTTCACCGGGGTTCTCAACTATTTGTGTCTCAAGGTCATTTTATTTCACCGGGGTTCTCAGATAATTGTGTCTCAAGGTCTTTCTATTTCACCGGGGTTCTCAGTTATTTGTGTCTCAAGGTCATTTTATTTCACCGGGGTTCTCAGATAATTGTGTCTCAAGGTCATTTTATTTCACCGGGGTTCTCAGATAATTGTGTCTCAAGGTCATTTTATTTCACCGGGGTTCTCAGCTATTTGTGTCTCAAGGTCATTTTATTTCACCGGGGTTCTCAGCTATTTGTGTCTCAAGGTCATTTTATTTCACCGGGGTTCTCAGCTATTTGTGTCTCAAGGTCATTTTATTTCACCGGGGTTCTCAGATAATTGTGTCTCAAGGTCTTTTTATTTCACCGGGGTTCTCAGCTATTTGTGTCTCAAGGTCATTTTATTTCACCGGGGTTCTCAGCTATTTGTGTCTCAAGGTCATTTTATTTCACCGGGGTTCTCAGCTATTTGTGTCTGAAGGTCTTTCTATTTCACCGGGGTTCTCAGCTATTTGTGTCTCAAGGTCTTTTTATTTCACCGGGGTTCTCAGCTATTTGTGTCTCAAGGTCTTTTTATTTCACCGGGGTTCTCAGCTATTTGTGTCTCAAGGTCTTTTTATTTCACCGGGGTTCTCAGCTATTTGTGTCTCAAGGCCTTTTTATTTCACCGGGGTTCTCAGCTATTTGTGTCTCAAGGCATTTTTATTTCACCGGGGTTCTCAGCTATTTGTGTCTCAAGGTCTTTTTATTTCACGGGGGTTCTCAGCTATTTGTGTCTCAAGGCCTTTTTATTTCACCGGGGTTCTCAGTTATTTGTGTCTCAAGGTCTTTTTATTTCACTGGGGTTCTCAGTTATTTGTGTCTCAAGGTCTTTTTATTTCACCGGGGTTCTCAGCTATTTGTGTCTCAAGGTCTTTTTATTTCACCGGGGTTCTCAGCTATTTGTGTCTCAAGGCCTTTTTATTTCACCGGGGTTCTCAGCTATTTGTGTCTCAAGGTCTTTTTATTTCACCGGGGTTCTCAGCTATTTGTGTCTCAAGGTCTTTTTATTTCACCGGGGTTCTCAGCTATTTGTGTCTCAAGGCCTTTTTATTTCACCGGGGTTCTCAGTTATTTGTGTCTCAAGGTCTTTTTATTTCACTGGGGTTCTCAGTTATTTGTGTCTCAAGGTCTTTTTATTTCACCGGGGTTCTCAGCTATTTGTGTCTCAAGGTCTTTTTATTTCACCGGGGTTCTCAGCTATTTGTGTCTCAAGGCCTTTTTATTTCACCGGGGTTCTCAGTTATTTGTGTCTCAAGGTCTTTTTATTTCACTGGGGTTTCAGTTATTTGTGTCTCAAGGCCTTTTTATTTCACTGGGGTTCTCAGTTATTTGTGTCTCAAGGCCTTTTTATTTCACCGGGGTTCTCAGCTATTTGTGTCTCAAGGTCTTTTTATTTCACCGGGGTTCTCAGCTATTTGTGTCTCAAGGCCTTTTTATTTCACCGGGGTTCTCAGTTATTTGTGTCTCAAGGTCTTTTTATTTCACTGGGGTTCTCAGTTATTTGTGTCTCAAGGCCTTTTTATTTCACCGGGGTTCTCAGCTATTTGTGTCTCAATGACTTTTTATTTCACCGGGGTTCTCAGCTATTTGTGTCTCAAGGTCTTTTTATTTCACTGGGGTTCTCAGCTATTTGTGTCTCAAGGCCTTTTTATTTCACTGGGGTTCTCAGCTATTTGTGTCTCAATGACTTTTTATTTCACCGGGGTTCTCAGCTATTTGTGTCTCAAGGTCTTTTTATTTCACTGGGGTTCTCAGCTATTTGTGTCTCAACGTCTTTTTATTTCACCGGGGTTCTCAGTTATTTGTGTCTCAATGACTTTTTATTTCACCGGGGTTCTCAGCTATTTGTGTCTCAAGGTCTTTTTATTTCACCGGGGTTCTCAGTTATTTGTGTCTCAAGGTCTTTTTTTTTCACCGGGGTTCTCAGTTATTTGTGTCTCAATGACTTTTTATTTCACCGGGGTTCTCAGCTATTTGTGTCTCAAGGTCTTTTTTTTTCACCGGGGTTCTCAGTTATTTGTGTCTCAATGACTTTTTATTTCACCGGGGTTCTCAGTTATTTGTGTCTCAAGGTCTTTTTATTTCACCGGGGTTCTCAGCTATTTGTGTCTCAAGGTCTTTTTATTTCACCGGGGTTCTCAGTTATTTGTGTCTCAATGACTTTTTATTTCACCGGGGTTCTCAGTTATTTGTGTCTCAAGGTCTTTTTATTTCACCGGGGTTCTCAGCTATTTGTGTCTCAAGGTCTTTTTTTTTCACCGGGGTTCTCAGTTATTTGTGTCTCAAGGTCTTTTTTTTTCACCGGGGTTCTCAGTTATTTGTGTCTCAAGGTCATTTTATTTCACCGGGGTTCTCAGTTATTTGTGTCTCAAGGTCTTTTTATTTCACCGGGGTTCTCAGTTATTTGTGTCTCAAGGTCATTTTATTTCACCGGGGTTCTCAGCTATTTGTGTCTCAAGGTCTCTTTATTTCACCGGGGTTCTCAGCTATTTGTGTCTCAAGGTCTTTTTCTGCATTTTTTCCCGGCCAAAATCAGTTCCGATTTGAATGCTATGATGACATTTCAGAGTGACGACATCTTTCTAATAAAACAAAATCCCTCCTACGATATGTCGACATGAATTTTGCATCACTGCTCTCCCACACTGATGCTCTTTCGTCGACATACACCGGATTAACATGACATCCGAACATCCTGTTTCACCTAAACACACAGCGTCCGGCTAACGCCTGCTGTTTCCTGGAAATGCCTGAAGAATTCAGGCTTCTAGAATGACTGACAAGTCAGCCGCAGAATTCGAATGACTCTACATGAGTAGACATTTCCAAAATGACTAAGGATAGTACAAACAACATCAGTTCTATTGAGTAAACGGTGAACCTATTGTTTCGGGTGCCAATTACCGATGGTAATATACTGAGATCGACGTGTTGCACGCTGTGGGCGTAGAACGAGTCACTCGCCCATGTGATAGGAACAACATTATTTTACTAAATGCTACACGGGAAGAATAAATCGTGTGGCAACAACACAGAATATGGTGGTCGTCGTCGTCGTTGTCGTCGGTATGATAATGACGATATGTACATCGAATGATGTATATCATTCAATATAGCACAAATCGTTTGCTCTCAACAAACGAAAGATACCATCATAACAGTGTTTGGAACAGACAAACAACTTACATTCAGAAAGCTAAACCAACTTAGTGTATTCGGGAAACATAAACTAAATGTGCAGTCATAGTATATCAGATAAATGTTTAATAACAAATACAGGGCCAATGACTGAGCAGTCCCGAAAGCAAACAGTCAATCGGAGAAATTTCAGGTCACACAACATTTATTGATCACAACTCAGAATTGTCAGATGTCGGTCTTCTTTTTAAGGAAAGCGGCGGTTTCTCTTCCGACAGCGCTTTACTGATTTATGATTCAAACCCGGTTTAAAATGTATCACCATTCTCAGTCTCTCGAGAATGGGATCAATCATTCTCAGTCTCTCGAGAATGGGATCAATCATTCTCAGTCTCTCGAGAATGGGATCAATCATTCTCAGTCTCTCGAGAATGGGATCAATCATTCTCAGTCTCTCGAGAATGGGATCAATCATTCTCAGTCTCTCGAGAATGGGATCAATCATTCTCAGTCTCTCGAGAATGGGATCAATCATTCTCAGTCTCTCGAGAATGGGATCAACCATTCTCAGTCTCTCGAGAATGGGATCAATCATTCTCAGTCTCTCGAGAATGGCATCAATCATTCTCAGTCTCTCGAGAATGGGATCAATCATTATCAGTCTCTCGAGAATGGGATCAATCATTATCAGTCTCTCGAGAATGGGATCAATCATTCTCAGTCTCTCGAGAATGGGATCAATCATTCTCAGTCTCTCGAGAATGGGATCAATCATTCTCAGTCTCTCGAGAATGGGATCAACCATTCTCAGTCTCTCGAGAATGGGATCAATCATTCTCAGTCTCTCGAGAATGGGATCAATCATTCTCAGTCTCTCGAGAATGGGATCAATCATTCTCAGTCTCTCGAGAATGGGATCAATCATTCTCAGTCTCTCGAGAATGGGATCAATCATTCTCAGTCTCTCGAGAATGGGATCAATCATTCTCAGTCTCTCGAGAATGGGATCACTCATTCTCAGTCTCTCGAGAATGGGATCAATCATTCTCAGTCTCTCGAGAATGGGATCAATCATTCTCAGTCTCTCGAGAATGGGATCAACAATTCTCAGTCTCTCGAGAATGGGATCAATCATTCTCAGTCTCTCGAGAATGGGATCAATCATTAATTTCGTCATCAAATTAATAGAGCAGTCTATCTTAGAATATTTAACTATGTCCTATATTCGCCTGATACACAACCGGAAATGCAACTGTCGTCTGGCTTCTAAAATCACTCCCCAATCAGAGACTGAGCCTCGCTTTCGATACCAAGCTCCATTCACTTCATATCTGTCTTAGGTGACCGGACTACTTTTAAGCTGACCTTGACCTTGCTTCACACACGTGCCATTGTTGATGTTATGTTTAGAGTTGCAAAAACACTGGTGGCTGACACATTTTAGCATAATAACACACTAAATTATTTAATGTAGTTACGCGGAACTATTTTCTGTAAAAACATCGACTAATTTTTATGATGACATGACCACTGTACATACGTTTCCGATTCGAAAAATACTAGTGGCAAGATTTGCGAATATTTGAAGAAAGAAGTGATGCCTTTTTCAAAATATATACATGTTATTGGTGACAGAAACGTGTCCAAAAAGGCAGCCGTGGCAGAGGTGAACTGGAGAGAAATTGGGACAGGAAACGAGGCTCTGTTTTGAAAGTGTTCTTAAGAGGCCAGACCCCAGTGCGTTATTGCAAGGGGGGCCCTGTCAACGTTTTGTCTGATGAAGACAACTGGACCATAACAAATTCAGAAAAAAATCCACCGTCACCGCCATCATGTCATTGATATTCTAAACACTTTTTGTCAAAATCACCTACCTCCAGCTTTGTTAATCATGTCGCAAACGCGCCTACCCTACCCTCGTCCGCTCTCATTCCATCAACTCAAACTAATCAGTCCGATATGGTAACATCATTCATGCGTTTTAATATTAAAACGCGTGACACTTTTTTTGAAACTCTTTGCTTTTATTAATGAAAAAAAATTCAATTAACGTGCATTTCCCTTCTCGAAAACAGCGGCAGTACATTGGATCTGGTAGAAGCAGCGCTCTTCGGCTTCTTCCCTTCTCGAAAACAGCGGCAGTACATTGGATCTGGTAGAAGCAGCGCTCTTCGGCTTCTTCCGTTCTCGAAAACAGCGGCAGTACATTGGATCCGGTAGAAGCAGCGCTCTTCGGCTTCTTCCCTTCTCGAAAACAGCGGCAGTACATTGGATCTGGTAGAAGCAGCGCTCTTCGGCTTCTTCCGTTCTCGAAAACAGCGGCAGTACATTGGATCTGATAGAAGCAGCGCTCTTCGGCTTCTTCCCTTCTCGAAAACAGCGGCAGTACATTGGATCTGGTAGAAGCAGCGCTCTTCGGCTTCTTCCGTTCTCGAAAACAGCGGCAGTACATTGGATCTGGTAGAAGCAGCGCTCTTCGGCTTCTTCCCTTCTCGAAAACAGCGGCAGTACATTGGATCTGATAGAAGCAGCGCTCTTCGGCTTCTTCCCTTCTCGAAAACAGCGGCAGTACATTGGATCTGATAGAAGCAGCGCTCTTCGGCTTCTTCCCTTCTCGAAAACAGCGGCAGTACATTGGATCTGGTGGAAGCAGCGCTCTTCGGCTTCTTCCGTTCTCGAAAACAGCGGCAGTACATTGGATCTGGTAGAAGCAGCGCTCTTCGGCTTCTTCCCTTCTCGAAAACAGCGGCAGTACATTGGATCTGGTAGAAGCAGCGCTCTTCGGCTTCTTCCCTTCTCGAAAACAGCGGCAGTACATTGGATCTGGTAGAAGCAGCGCTCTTCGGCTTCTTCCCTTCTCGAAAACAGCGGCAGTACATTGGATCTGGTAGAAGCAGCGCTCTTCGGCTTCTTCCCTTCTCGAAAACAGCGGCAGTACATTGGATCTGGTAGAAGCAGCGCTCTTCGGCTTCTTCCCTTCTCGAAAACAGCGGCAGTACATTGGATCTGATAGAAGCAGCGCTCTTCGGCTTCTTCCCTTCTCGAAAACAGCGGCAGTACATTGGATCCGGTAGAAGCAGCGCTCTTCGGCTTCTTCCGTTCTCGAAAACAGCGGCAGTACATTGGATCTGGTAGAAGCAGCGCTCTTCGGCTTCTTCCCTTCTCGAAAACAGCGGCAGTACATTGGATCTGATAGAAGCAGCGCTCTTCGGCTTCTTCCCTTCTCGAAAACAGCGGCAGTACATTGGATCTGGTAGAAGCAGCGCTCTTCGGCTTCTTCCCTTCTCGAAAACAGCGGCAGTACATTGGATCTGGTAGAAGCAGCGCTCTTCGGCTTCTTCCCTTCTCGAAAACAGCGGCAGTACATTGGATCTGATAGAAGCAGCGCTCTTCGGCTTCTTCC
>OY759266.1:42313525-42361025 GCA_963662155.1 Lamellibrachia columna | reverse complement strand
CAGTCCTCTGTATCCCCTACCTCCAGCCACATGCTGGCTCTTTACACATTGCATCCATCATACAGTCCTCTGTCTTTCCTACCTCCTGCCACATCCTGACTCCTGATACAGTGCACCCATCATAAAGGCTCCGTCTCCCCTACCTCCAGCTACATCCCTGCTCCTTACACATTGCCTCCACCATGAAGTCCTCTGTCTCTCCTACCTCCAGCCACATCCTGGCTCCTGATACACTGCGTCCACCATACTGTCCTCTGCCTCTCCTACGTACAACCACATCACGGCTCCTGATACATTGCCCCCACCATACAGTCCTCTATCTCTCCTACCTCCAACCACATCCTGGCTCCTTACACACTGCTTCCACCACACAGTCCTCTGTCTCCCCTACCACCAGCCACATCCTGGCTCCTTAAACACTGCCTCCGCCACATTGTGGCTCTTGATACATTGCGTCCACCATAATGTCATATGTCTCTCCTACCTCCAACCACAAGTCAGGACTCATGATACGTTGCGTCCCCCATATTATACTGTCCACTGTCTCTCCTACCTCCAGCCACATTCTAGCTCATGTACATAAATGTATACTGAGACGATGAGAAACAGCAAGACAGCTTCGAGACAGTGTCATAAAATAAATGTACAGTCTGTATCTCCAGCACACAGCTGTAAGATATAGTCACTACAACTCCAGTCCACAATTAGAATACACAATTACTGCTAGAATACATGGCCAGTGCACCCTCAGTACACATCTAGAATATATAGTCACTACACACTCTGTACACAGCTAAAATACAAAATATTCACAGTATCTCCAGTACATAGCTATAATGCATTGTCACTACAACTCCAGTACACGATTAGAATACACAGTTACTGCTCAACCAGGACACAGCTCGAATACATGGTCGCTGCTGTATCTCCAGCACACAGCTGTAAGATATAGTCACTACAAAATATTCACAGTATCTCCAGTATCTGGGAAAAAGTAAGGCAGGCTGGAGACAGTGTCATAAAATAAATAAATGTAAGCTGAGATGGTGTCATTCTGTTAGTTTGCTCGCCAGAAGTTGTATGAAGTTGTGCGAAGTTGTGCGACGTTGTGCGAAGTCGTGTGAAGTTGTGTAATGTTGTGCAAAGTTGTGTGAAGTTGTGCGAAATTGTGTGATTTTGTATTCTAGCTATGTACTGAGGGTGTAGTGACTATATATTCCAGTTATGTACTGAGGGTGCAGCAACCATGTATTCGAGCTGTGTCCTGGGTGAGCAGTAACTGTGTATTCTAATCGTGTACTGCAGTTGTAGTGACAATGCATTATAGCTATGTACTGGAGATACTGTGACTATTTTGTATTTTAGCTGTGTACAGAGTGTGTAGTGACTATATATTCTAGATGTGTACTGAGGGTGCACTGGCCATGTATTCTAGAAGTAACTGTGTATTATATTTGTGTACTGGAGTTATAGTGACTACATCTTACAGCTGTGTGCTGGAGATACAGCAGCGACCATGTATTCGAGCTGTGTCCTGGGTGAGCAGTAACTGTTTATTCTAATCGTGTCTTGGAGTTGTAGTGACAATGCATTATAGCTATGTACTGGAGATACTGTGACTATTTTGTATTTTAGCTGTGTACAGAGTGTGTAGTGACTATATATTCTAGATGTGTACTGAGGGTGCACTGGCCATGTATTCTAGCAGTAACTGTGTATTCTAATTGTGGACTGGAGTTGTAGTGACTATATCTTACAGCTGTGTGCTGGAGATACAGACTGTACATTTATTTTATGACACTGTCTCGAAGCTGTCTTGCTGTTTCTCATCATCTCAGTATACATTTATGTACATCAGCTAGAATGTGGCTGGAGGTAGGAGAGACAGTGGACCGTATAATATGGGGGACGCAACGTATCATGAGTCAGGATGTGGTTGGAGGTAGGAGAGACAGATGACATTATGGTGGACGCAATGTATCAAGAGCCACAATGTGGCGGAGGCAGTGTTTAAGGAGCCAGGATGTGGCTGGTGGTAGGGGAGTCAGAGGATTGTGTAGTGGAAGCAGTGTGTAAGGAGCCAGGATGTGGTTGGAGGTAGGAGTGATAGAGGACTGTATGGTGGGGGCAATGTATCAGGAGCCGTGATGTGGTTGTACGTAGGAGAGACAGAGGACAGTATGGTGGACGCAGTGTTTCAGGAGCCAGGATGTGGCTGGAGGTAGGAGAGACAGAGGACTTCATGGTGGAGGCAATGAGTAAGGAGCAGGGATGTGGCTGGAGGTAGGGGAGACGGAGCCTTTATGATGGATGCACTGTATCAGGAGTCAGGATGTGGCTGGAGGTAGGAAAGACAGAGGACTGTATGATGGATGCAATGTATCATGAGCCAGGATGTGGCTGGAAGTAGGAGCAGCAGAGGACAGTATGGTGGAGGAAATGTATAAGGAGCAAGGGTGTGGCTGGAGGTAGGAAAGACAGAGGACTGTATGATGGATGCAATGTATCAGGAGTCAGGATGTGGCTGGAGGTAGGAGATACAGAGGACAATATGGTGGACGCCATGTATAAGGAGCAAGGGTGTGGCTGGAGGTAGGGGATACAGAGGACTGTTTGATGGATGCAATGTATCAGGAGTCAGGATGTGGCTGGAGGTAGGCGAAACAGAGGACAATATGGTTCACGCATTGTATCAGGAGACAGGATGTGGTTGGAGGTAGGAGAGACAGGGTACTGTATGATGGACGCAATGTGTCAGGAGCCAGGATGTGGTTGGAGGTAGGAGAGACAGGGGACTGTATGATTTAACAAGATTTAACAAGATTTGCCATCCAAGCCAAAGGCCCAGATGGCAAGTGGACAAGGAAGCCATTGGCTTATCGAGAGTCCAACAATGTTCATCTACTTATAACCCGCCCTCCTGAGATATGTGTCAACCTTGTTTTTAAACATATTCATGCTGCTAGCAGTTACACAATCTGTAGACAATTTGTTCCATTCATTTATTGTCCTCTGTGAGAATGAGTGCTTCCTGATGTCCAATCTACATTGATCCTTTACTAATTTTACCTTATGTCCTCTAGTTCTGCTATCCTTCTTGAGTGAGAAAAACATATTTCTATCAATATTTTCATACCCATTCAATATCTTAAAAACTTCAATCTGATCTCCTCTTAACCTCCTTGTCTCTAGAGTTGTTAAACCACATTCTTTCAGGCGTTCTTCATAACTAAGGTCTCTCAGTTCTGGAATCATTTTAGTTGCTCTCCTTTGTATGCGTTCAAGCGTATCTATATCTTTCTTACGATATGGTCTCCATGCTTGTATGCAGTATTCTAAATGAGGTCTAACTATTGCTTTATAAAGAGGTATAATTAACTTTTATCCCTTGTATGTTATGTTTCTTCTAATCAATCCAAGACTTTGATTACCCTTTGAAGCTGCAATACCACACTGCTCTGAAACTTTCATATCAGCGCTTATTGTAACTCCTAAGTCCTTTTCTTTTATAGTAGTACCCAGAACAGTATCTCCCATTTTATAGTTTACATTCAAGTTCCTATGTCCTGTATGTAGGCATTTACATTTCCCAAAATTGAACAACATCTGCCATTTCTCAGACCATTTTACTAATCTGTCTAGATCGTTTTGTAAATGTTGTTTATCACCATCAGTATTAACCTTTCTAAACAGTTTTGTGTCATCCACAAATTTCAGTACGTTACTTGTTATACTGTCGTCCAAGTCATTGATATAAATTAAGAATAATATAGGTCCTAATACTGATCCTTGAGGTACCCCACTCAAAACCGATTTCCAATTTGAAACTTCTCCATCTACTACAACTCGTTGTCTTCTGTCAGTCAGCCATTGATCCATCCAGTCAGTTATGCTGTCCCCGATACCATGGGCTTTTAATTTAAGTAGTAATCTTTGATGTGGCACTTTGTCAAAAGCTTTCTGAAAATCTAAGTAGATAATATCTACTGGCGATCCCACGTCTATCCACTTAGTGATTTCTTCCAAAAAACATAACATATTTGTTAAGCATGACCTCGCTTTAAGGAATCCATGTTGAGATGAATTTAATAATTTATGCTTAACGAGGAATTCCACCATATGGTCTTTAATTAACCTTTCTAATAATTTACAAATCACTGACGTTAAACACACTGGTCTGTAATTCTCTGACTTATTTCTCGAACCCTTTTTAAATAATGGTATGATGTTTGCTTCTTTCCATTCAAACGGAACAACTCCCTCTTTTAATGACAAGTTGAATACTCTTGCAAGTGGTATACTGATTTGTTCTACTGTTTCCATTAGTAATTTTGGAGGAATCCCATCCACTCCCTGTGATTTGTTATCTTTCATTGCCTTTATTTTCTTAGCTACCAATTCTGGAGTTACAACTAACGGACCTAAATAGTCAGATTTAGCCCCCTGAAATTTAGCATCAGCAACTGGTAATGAACTAATATCTTCTTTGGTAAACACTGAACTGAAGTAACCATTTAGGTCTTCCGCCATTAAAAACCCCTGTGGTATTATATTTCCAGCACTGTCTTCTAGAGGTCCAACCTTGTCTTGTACGTTTTGTTTACTCCTGACATATGCATAAAAACTCTTGCTGTCATTTTTTATGTTACATGCTAGTTTTTGCTCATAGCTTCTTTTAGATTGTCTGATTTCAGTTGTAGCTGCATTAAGTGCCTCTTTGTATTTTGCATAGTCTTCGTCCTTTCTGGTACGCCTATAAACCCTCCACATAGTTTGTTTTAGCATTATTTTTCTAATAGCCTCTTTTGACAAGTGTTTCTTTCTACACCGTTTTCCTTGTTTTTGGAAGGGAACAAATTTATCGATGATACTCTCAATTTCATATTTTAGAATATTCCAACATTCAATTGCGGTCTTATTCATCAGCATGTTATTCCAATCTAGCTTTGCTAAGTATTTTCTCATATCTTTGTGGTTACCTTTGTGGAAGTTTCTCTTGTACGTTTTCTTATTTTTACTTTCTGATTTTACATTGATGTCAAAATGTATTTGATTATGGTCACTATTACCCAATGGTTCAAATATTTTTACATTGTCCACTAATTCTTTTTGTGATGACAAAACTATATCTAATACATTTTCTCCCCTGGTTGGTTCTAGTACGTGCTGAGTAAGAAAGCTATCCTGGATTAAAAATAGAAATTGTTGGTCCTCAATCCCTGTGCTCTCTAGAGAATTCCATTGTATGTGTCCATGGTTAAAATCTCCCATTATGATACATTCCCCTTTACTAACTTCCTTTATAGCGTTTTTTATTTTTGTGTTGTCCTCTTCGTTTATGTTTGGACTTCGGTAAACTAATCCAATAGTTAATTTTGAATTACCTGAAACAGTTTTGCACCAAACAGCTTCATCGCAATCTGCTTCCCTTTCTAGTTTTATTTCATAAGCCTGAATAGATTCTTTAACATATAAAATAACTCCCCCGCCCCTTCTTCCAATTCGATCTTTCCTAAACATTACATATCCTGTCAGTCCTAATTCAGCATCTGTTATATCTATGTTGGCCCATGATTCAGTTATACCAATTATGTGAGGGTCAATATCTTCTACCATAATGTTTAATTCGTTTTTCTTATTTACTATGCTCCTTGCATTTAAACATACGCATCTATAACCTTTTTCAGAGATGTTTTTCGGATGATATGATATTGGTTTATCTGTGCTAGTGGCCTCTTGTTCTGCTTGAGACACCTCTAGGTAACCCCCCTGCACTTCTAGTTTAAAGAATGTTTACTTCCAAAAATATTTGTCATTGTACCCAAGTCACTATCTACTGCTGCTGAAAGTTTGTCCGCGAATACTGCCGCCCCCTTTCCACTTAAATGAAGCCCATCCTTCATGTACATATCAGCCCTCCCAACAAAACTTCCCCATAAATCCACAAATCCAACTTCCTCTTCCCTACATAACTTCTGGACTAACATGTTAATTGCCATCCCCCGACAATTTCGATATTTGTGACCCCTCCTGCCCATTACAGGTAAAATCCCTGACAGTATTACCTGCTCAACCCGCGTCTGTTTTAGTGTTCTGACCAACTGCCTATATTTCCTACTATGATGGACACAATGTGTCAGGAGCCAGGATGTGGCTGGAGGTAGGAGAGACAGGGGACTGTATGATGGACGCAATGTATCAGGAGTCAGGATGTGGCTGGAGGTAGGAACAACAGAGGATAGTATGGTGGAGGCAATGTGTAAGGAGTAAGGGTGTGGCTAGAGGTAGGAAAGACAGAGGATTGTATGATGGATGCAATGTATCAGGCACCAGGATGTGGCTGGAGGTAGGAGATACAGAGGACAATATGGTGGACACCATGTATAAGGAGCAATGGTGTTGCTGGAGGTAGGAAAGACAGAGGACTGTATGATGGACGCAATGTGTAAAGAGCCAGTATGTGGCTGGAGGTAAGGGAGACAGAGGACTGTATGATGGACGCAATGTATCAGGAGTCAGGATGTGGCTGGAGGTAGGCGAAACAGAGGACAGTATGGTGGACGCATTGTATCAGGAGCCAGGATGTGGTTGGAGGTAGGAGAGACAGAGGACAGTATGGTGGACGCGATGTATAAGGAGCAAGTGTGTGGCTGGAGGTAGGAAAGACAGAGGACTCTATGTGTAAACAGCCAGGATGTGGCTGGAGGTAGGGGAGACAGAGGACTCTATGATGGACGCATTGTGTAAAGAGCAAGGATGTTGCTGGAGGTAGGGGAGACAGAGGACTGTATGATGGATGCAATATATCAGGAGTCAGCATGTGGCAGGAGGTAGGAGAGACAAGGGACTGTATGATGGACGCAATGTGTCAGGAGCCAGGATGTGGCTGGAGGTAGGAAAGACAGAGGACTGTATGATGGACGCAATGTATCGGGAGCCAGTATGTGGCTGGAAGTAGGAGCAACATATATATATATATATATATATATATATATATATATATATATATGTGTGTGTGTGTGTGTGTGTGTGTGTGTGTGTGTGTGTGTGTGTGTGTGTTTGTGTGTGTGTGTGTGTGTGTGTGTGTGTGTGTGTGTGTGTGTGTGTGTGTGTGTGTGTGTGTGTGTAAATAAATTAAGGCAACAGCATGATGGAATCACTGCAGGCAGTAAGTAGTGAATGCATCTTTATTATTCATCTTTTATTAAAGCGGTGCACAGTGCGGAAGTCCAGACAGGTTTAATCTTGGTAATGGTTTGCCTCGCCTGGTCAATCAGAATATAAGGGGTCTGTGAGTAACACGATCCGTATGAAACTACAGTCCCGTTCTTTTTATAGCTCTGTGAACGGGTAAATTGTAGGAATTATGGGTAAATTGTAGGAATTATCGGTAAACTGTACGAGTTATGAGTAAAGTGTAAGAGCGCACTATTTTAAAATATTGACATATAACGAAAATATGCGTATGGCAAGAGACTTTAGAGTCCTCTGTCTAACGTTTGTGGACGATATTGTGTCATTATTTTCAAATATTTAATAAAATGTCCTTGTACTCTTATTCAATAGGAGAATGATGGGTAAATTGTAGGAATTATGGGTAAACTGTAGGAGTTATGGGTAAAGTGTAAGAGCGCGTTATTTTAAAATATTGACATATAACGAAAATATGCGTATGGCAAGAGACTTCAGAGTCCTCTGTCTAACGTTTGTGGACAATATTGCGTAACTTATGTATTGCTTCGTTGTAACGGCTTGCCAATGAAAACTGTTATCAACGTATTCGGCACTGATCTAGTTGCTAACGATTGCCGCGTGTTTGATTGGCTTAAACAGATGCGACAAGGTAGACTGTACTATCACACTTCGAACATGACGTGATGGTCAACATCCGCAAGTCACCTCATCGTCATCCTCGAGCCTCTGGCGAGGTGGAGACACCCCTAAGCTCGCGACCTCTGGCGTGATGGTCAACATCCGCAATAGTTGTCGTGATATTACACGCTACCCATATTGTATCACCATGCTGCTGCTGCTGCTGCTTGTTCAATAAAAATACGTGTGCATTCGTACGATATCGTGTTCTGTTCGTTTCTCGTCTCCTCGTTAGGTCCTTTGATCTCAGTTATTAATGACCCTGTTAATGACCATTGTTACCTTACTCTTTCATCTCAGTTATTAACGATCCTCTTACTGACCGCTGTTAACGGACAGTCGTTCCTATGTCCACTATCGATGGCTACTGGTTATCTTTCGGTACTCCTACAGTCGCTAGGGGTCGCTGCGTACGGTTTGTGGTGTTCCTACAACCGTCAGGGGGCGCTCTGATTGGTTGCGCGCGCAACCGGAAGTCGTTCATGCACATGGGCACCGGATTTACTTACTCAGAAACTTCCACTAACTACTTATATTGCACGGCTATTTTTTATTGATTTAAAAATTAGATGACTTTTCCCAATCATGTGCCTAATTGTACTGGAGTTATAGACAAAGGTTTGAAATATGCAATGTATTCAATATTCTGTTTGAAAAATAATATGATTAAAATAAGTTAATTTTTACATTTCTATGATGTGGCGTCGTTATGTACGAAAAATTACAGTGCGTAGGCCTACTGCAGTTAGTGATAGCAGATATATACCAGATGACAGGATTGTTAATGTGGTATTGTCATGCGATCATAGATATTCAGTTTTGTCGAGTGTCAACAACACCGGAACAGTACACATGCCCGCCACATTAAAGACATCGAAATTATTTTGCTTTGACAGTGACAGCTAGTAAATTATTATCGTATCAGTTTATCGAAGACGTGTGGGAGATATTACAAAATCTCTATACATTCAAGTAGAACGTTCATATATTAATCGCGGAGTTATGTGGACTTCTTAGATACTACATTTCACACTGAAGATGTCGGTATGTGATAGCTCGTTATAGCTCTCTTAATTTGTGCGTATTTGGAAATAAAAATTTGCGTACGAAAAAACGCTAATTGTGTAATCTAATGCGCATGACAGGAGCTTGTCTACCTCCTCTGGAGAGTCTTCTCTTGTTACGCTCTCCGCGTTCGCTAATTATGTCGTCTGTGCTAGAGGTCACTTGGAGAAACTGGACACATGGGCACATCATTTACGTGTACAACTGGACGTTTCGTGTGTCCAGTTAGCGTGGACCGCACGTCGTGTCGGTAATGGCTTTGTGTCCCTTATAAGCATTCGCTCGAATTTGACGGCTGCATTGTCTGATATCGTAGAACTTCGTACCCGCGTGCACCATACTTGTCTTTGCATCAAACGGCAGGCCGTATATTTACGAAGTGTATTTGATCAGGCGTTTCTGGTGTCATACGCCAAACTGCGTAGGTTGCTGTGTAACAGGAGTTGTGCTACGAGTGTGTTTGGCTCAAACTAGCTGATAACACCAAATTATAGACTAATTGTTACCCTCGGTCTGCCTCGCATCACCTAACGTATTGGTGGGGGGTGGCGATGGTCTAATGAGGGGTCTAGTGGGGGGAGCGGTGGTCTAATGGTTAGATTACCCGCTGTCGAGGAGGTTCGAGTCCACCTCGGCCGTTTCGAAGCTAAAGCAATTTTATTCACCTCACTTTGTCTGCGAAAAATATCCCTCGCAGGGAAATGGGAAAAACCTGTCATTGACTTACTAACCCTACAGAAGGACACTCTGAAATAACCCCTCAGCGCAATAACCTAGTGGACTTTGCTGAGTAATTATCCAGATTCAGATCCTGTCTACATACTTATAAGTGAGGTGAGCACTAATTGTGGCGCCGATGCGGTTTGTGTGAGGAAGCTGACAACAATAGCCAATTTGCACAGGAAACCATCTTGTTTGTCTTTTCCTTTGTTTGACCATTCAACCCTTTTAATCCACAGTGGATGCGAACTAAACAGGTGAAGAACTCTTCGTGACACGTTTTTATGTTAACGGTATGTTGCGTTGGCGTCGCACGTCTCTGCGAGATTGTAAATACATTGCGACGTACTTCCTCTTGAGCTCATCCTTCTATGACTTCCGGTTGAAGATACGTCTCTGCGAGATTGTAAATACATTGCGACGTACTTCCTCTTGAGCTCATCCTTGTATGACTTCCGGCTGAAGATACGCGTTAGGCCGGCCGGAGTAACATCCACTTTTTACCAATACCCACGTGGTTCACCATTTGATATCTACTACTGTTTTCACTGAGATAAACAACTCGTGAAAGGGGCCGGAAAGAAACATGTTGAAAGAGGCTGTTGAACAATTGGTAACCGGACATACGCCCCTCGGACAAACCCCCTCTGAACAATGACATGTAAGCGCATGGTGTGAAGACGATCAAGGCTACACATTTACAAGGATGTTTAAGATAATAGACTGCAACTTATTTATGTCTACATGTTTAAAACAGGTGAAGAAGGATGCGTGTTACCATTTTCACAACACATTTTGTGATTGCCTAAGCGAACGTTGGTACCAGTCTAACCTTTCTACATCCACGCTGGCATGATAATTGAAAAGCTGCATCTTATGTAAGCATAAACTCGAACTTATCAACATAAGTAAAATAAGACATGCTCGTCATCATCATACCAGAAATCCCCGGCTGTTGTGTCCGCTCGAAACCCCATTTTCAAAACACTGAGGACGGGCGTGTAGTATGGCAAAATGTAGGGTATAACTTAACTAATTTAATAAACCAGTTTTGTTGAAATCCCTAATCTCATCCATCCATCCACTCATCCATCCACCCTTGTATCCATCAATCCATCCATTATTTTATCCACCCACCCACCCACCCACCCACCCATCCATCCATCCATCCATCAATCCACCCACCCACCCACCCACCCACCCATCCACCCACCCACCCACCCACCCATCCATCCACCCACCCACCCACCCATCCATCCACCCACCAATCCATCCATCCACACATCCATCAATCCACCCATCCATTGGTTTTGCGTTGTCTGGGTTAACAGAATTTAAAATAAGCTGGAACTAGGGCTAGTGCCATATAAACTATTAGATAGCAGATAATCCAAATATAAAGTGGCACATACAGTAACAAGGCAAGCTCCAGATAGGCCAAATATAAAGTGGCGCATACAGTAACAAGGCAAGCTGCAGATAGGCCAAACATAAAGTGGCGCATACAGTAACAAGGCAAGCTGCAGATAGGCCAAACATAAAGTGGCGCATACAGTAATAAGGCAAGCTGCAGATAGGCCAAACATAAAGTGGCGCATACAGTAACAAGGCAAGCTGCAGATAGGCCAAACATAAAGTGGCGCATACAGTAACAAGGCAAGCTGCAGATAGGCTAAACATAAAGTGGCGCATACAGTAACAAGGCAAGCTGCAGATAGGCCAAACATAAAGTGGCGCATACAGTAACAAGGTAAGCTCCAGATAGGCCAAACATAAAGTGGCACATACAGTAACAAGGCAAGCTGCAGATAGGCCAAACATAAAGTGGCGCATACAGTAACAAGGCAAGCTCCAGATAGGCCAAACATAAAGTGGCGCATACAGTAACAAGGCAAGCTGCAGATAGGCCAAATATAAAGTGGCGCATACAGTAACAAGGCAAGCTCCAGATAGGCCAAACATAAAGTGGCGCATACAGTAACAAGGCAAGCTTCAGATAGGCCAAACATAAAGTGGCACATACAGTAACAAGGCAAGCTGCAGATAGGCCAAATATGAAGTGGCGCATACAGTAACAAGGCAAGCTCCAGATAGGCCAAACATAAAGTGGCGCATACAGTAACAAGGCAAGCTGCAGATAGGCCAAACATAAAGTGGCGCATACAGTAACAAGGCAAGCTTTAGATAGGCCAAACATAAAGTGGCGCATACAGTAACAAGGCAAGCTGCAGATAGGCCAAACATAAAGTGGCGCATACAGTAACAAGGCAAGCTCCAGATAGGCCAAACATAAAGTGGCGCATACAGTAACAAGGCAAGCTCCAGATAGGCCAAATATAAAGTGGCGCATACAGTAACAAGGCAAGCTCCAGATAGGCCAAACATAAAGTGGCGCATACAGTAACATGGCAAGCTCCAGATAGGCCAAACATAAAGTGGCGCATACAGTAACAAGGCAAGCTCCAGATAGGCCAAACATAAAGTAGCGCATACAGTAACAAGGCAAGCTCCAGATAGGCCAAATATAAAGTGGCGCATACAGTAACAAGGCAAGCTCCAGATAGGCCAAACATAAAGTGGCGCATACAGTAACAAGGCAAGCTGCAGATAGGCCAAACATAAAGTGGCGCATACAATAACAAGGCAAGCTGCAGATAGGCCAAATAAAAAGTGGCGCATACAGTAACAAGGCAAGCTCCAGATAGGCCAAACATAAAGTGGCGCATACAGTAACAAGGCAAGCTCCAGATAGGCCAAATATAAAGTGGCGAATACAATAACAAGGCAAGCTCCAGATAGGCCAAACATAAAGTGGCGCATACAGTAACAAGGCAAGCTCCAGATAGGCCAAACATAAAGTGGCGCATACAGTAACAAGGCAAGCTGCAGATAGGCCAAACATAAAGTGGCGCATACAGTAACAAGGCAAGCTCCCTCCGGATAGGCCAAACATAAAGTGGCGCATACAGTAACATGGCAAGCTCCAGATAGGCCAAACATAAAGTGGCGCATACAGTAACAAGGCAAGCTCAAGATAGGCCAAACATAAAGTGGCGCATACAGTAACAAGGCAAGCTCCAGATAGGCCAAACATAAAGTGGCGCATACAGTAACAAGGCAAGCTGCAGATAGGCCAAACATAAAGTGGCGCATACAGTAACAAGGCAAGCTCCAGATAGGCCAAACATAAAGTGGCG
Source organism: Lamellibrachia columna (assembly GCA_963662155.1). Classification (NCBI taxonomy): domain Eukaryota; kingdom Metazoa; phylum Annelida; class Polychaeta; order Sabellida; family Siboglinidae; genus Lamellibrachia; species Lamellibrachia columna. Next base: position 42,348,171 of record OY759266.1, on the reverse strand, counting down.
CATACAGTAACAAGGCAAGCTGCAGATAGGCCAAACATAAAGTGGCGCATACAGTAACTTGGCAAGCTCCAGATAGGCCAAACATAAAGTGGCGCATGCAGTAACAAGGCAAGCTGCAGATAGGCCAAACATAAAGTGGCGCATACAGTAACATGGCAAGCTCCAGATAGGCCAAACATAAAGTGGCGCATACAGTAACAAGGCAAGCTGCAGATAGGCCAAACATAAAGTGGCACATACAGTAACATGGCAAGATGCAGATAGACCAAACATAAAGTGGCACATACAGTAACAAGGCAAGCTGCAGATAGGCCAAACATAAAGTGGCGCATACAGTAACAAGGCAAGCTCCAGATAGGCCAAACATAAAGTGGCGCATACAGTAACAAGGCAAGCTCCAGATAGGCCAAACATAAAGTGGCGCATACAGTAACATGGCAAGCTCCAGATAGGCCAAACATAAAGTGGCGCATACAGTAACAAGGCAAGCTCCAGGTAGGCCAAACATAAAGTGGCGCATACAGTAACAAGGCAAGCTCCAGATAGGCCAAACATAAAGTGGCGCATACAGTAACAAGGCAAGCTCCAGATAGGCCAAACATAAAGTGGCGCATACAGTAACAAGGCAAGCTCCAGATAGGCCAAACGTAAAGTGGCGCATACAGTAACAAGGCAAGCTGCAGATAGGCCAAACGTAAATTGGCGCATACAGTAACAAGGCAAGCTCCAGATAGGCCAAACATAAAGTGGCGCATACAGTAACATGGCAAGCTCCAGATAGGCCAAACATAAAGTGGCGCATACAGTAACAAGGCAAGCTGCAGATAGGCCAAACATAAAGTGGCGCATACAGTAACAAGGCAAGCTCCAGATAGGCCAAACATAAAGTGGCGCATACAGTAACAAGGCAAGCTGCAGATAGGCCAAACATAAAGTGGCGCATACAGTAACATGGCAAGCTCCAGATAGGCCAAACATAAAGTGGCGCATACAGTAACAAGGCAAGCTGCAGATAGGCCAAACATAAAGTGGCGCATACAGTAACAAGGCAAGCTCCAGATAGGCCAAACATAAAGTGGCGCATACAGTAACAAGGCAAGCTGCAGATAGGCCAAACATAAAGTGGCGCATGCAGTAACATGGCAAGCTCCAGATAGGCCAAACATAAAGTGGCGCATGCAGTAACAAGGCAAGCTGCAGATAGGCCAAACATAAAGTGGCGCATACAGTAACATGGCTAGCTCCAGATAGGCCAAACATAAAGTGGCGCATGCAGTAACAAGGCAAGCTGCAGATAGGCCAAACATAAAGTGGCGCATACAGTAACAAGGCAAGCTGCAGATAGGCCAAACATAAAGTGGCGCATACAGTAACAAGGCAAGCTCCAGATAGGCCAAACATAAAGTGGCGCATACAGTAACAAGGCAAGCTGCAGATAGGCCAAACATAAAGTGGCGCATGCAGTAACATGGCAAGCTCCAGATAGGCCAAACATAAAGTGGCGCATGCAGTAACAAGGCAAGCTGCAGATAGGCCAAACATAAAGTGGCGCATACAGTAACATGGCTAGCTCCAGATAGGCCAAACATAAAGTGGCGCATGCAGTAACAAGGCAAGCTGCAGATAGGCCAAACATAAAGTGGCGCATACAGTAACAAGGCAAGCTCCAGATAGGCCAAACATAAAGTGGCGCATACAGTAACAAGGCAAGCTGCAGATAGGCCAAACATAAAGTGGCGCATACAGTAACAAGGCAAGCTGCAGATAGGCCAAACATAAAGTGGCGCATACAGTAACAAGGCAAGCTCCAGATAGGCCAAACATAAAGTGGCGCATACAGTAACATGGCAAGCTGCAGATAGGCCAAACATAAAGTGGCGCATACAGTAACATGGCAAGCTCCAGATAGGCCAAACATAAAGTGGCGCATACAGTAACAAGGCAAGCTCCAGATAGGCCAAACATAAAGTGGCGTATACAGTAACAAGGCAAGCTCCAGATAGGCCAAACATAAAGTGGCGCATACAGTAACATGGCAAGCTCCAGATAGGCCAAACATAAAGTGGCGCATACAAAAACAAGGCAAGCTGCAGATAGGCCAAACATGAAGTGGCGCATACAGTAACAAGGCAAGCTGCAGATGGGCCAAACATAAAGTGGCGCATACAGTAACAAGGCAAGCTCCAGATAGGCCAAATATAAAGTGGCGCATACAGTAACAAGGCAAGCTGCAGATAGGCCAAACATAAAGTGGCGCATACAGTAACAAGGCAAGCTCCAGATAGGCCAAACATAAAGTGGCGCATACAGTAACAAGCAAGCTGCAGATAGGCCAAACATAAAGTGGCGCATACAGTAACATGGCAAGCTCCAGATAGGCCAAACATAAAGTGGCGCATACAGTAACATGGCAAGCTCCAGATAGGCCAAACATAAAGTGGCGCATACAATAACAAGGCATGCTGCAGATAGGCCAAACATAAAGTGGCGCATACAGTAACATGGCAAGCTCCAGATAGGCCAAACATAAAGTGGCGCATACAGTAACAAGGCAAGCTGCAGATAGGCCAAACATAAAGTGGCGCATATAGTAACAAGGCAAGCTCCAGATAGGCCAAATATAAAGTGGCGCATACAGTAACAAGGCAAGCTGCAGATAGGCCAAACATAAAGTGGCGCATACAGTAACATTGCAAGCTCCAGATAGGCCAAACATAAAGTGGCGCATACAGTAACAAGGCAAGCTGCAGATAGGCCAAACAGAAAGTGGCGCATCCAGTAACAAGGCAAGCTGTAGATAGGCCAAACACAAAGTGACACATACAGTAACATGGCAAGCTCCAGATAGGCCAAACATAAAGTGGCGCATACAGTAACAATGCAAGCTGCAGATAGGCCAAACATAAAGTGGCGCATACAGTAACAAGGCAAGCTGCAGATAGGCCAAACATAAAGTGGCGCATACAATAACAAGGCAAGCTGCAGATAGGCCAAACATAAAGTGGCGCATACAGTAACATGGCAAGCTGCAGATAGGCCAAACTTAAAGTGGCGCATACAATAACAAGGCAAGCTCCAGATAGGCCAAACATAAAGTGGCACATACAGTAACATGGCAAGATGCAGATAGACCAAACATAAAGTGGCGCATACAGTAACAAGGCAAGCTCCAGATAGGCCAAACATAAAGTGGCACATACAGTAACATGGCAAGATGCAGATAGACCAAACATAAAGTGGCGCATACAGTAACAAGGCAAGCTGCAGATAGGCCAAACATAAAGTGGCGCATACAATAACAAGGCAAGCTCCAGATAGGCCAAACATAAAGTGGCACATACAGTAACATGGCAAGATGCAGATAGACCAAACATAAAGTGGCGCATACTGTAACAAGGCAAGCACCAGATAGGCCAAACATAAAGTGGCACATACAGTAACATGGCAAGATGCAGATAGACCAAACATAAAGTGGTGCATACAGTAACAAGGCAAGCTGCAGATAGGCCAAACATAAAGTGGCGCATACAGTAACATGGCAAGCTGCAGATAGGCCAAACATAAAGTGGCACATACAGTAACAAGGCAAGCTGCAGATAGACCAAACATAAAGTGGCACATACAGTAACAAGGCAAGCTCCAGATAGGCCAAATATAAAGTGGCGCATACAGTAACAAGGCAAGCTGCAGATAGGCCAAACATAAAGTGGCGCATACAGTAACAAGGCAAGCTGCAGATAGGCCAAACTTAGACCACGGAGATGACATTCCTAGAAGACATCCCATCAGAAACCAGGTAGACTACATTATAGTCAGAAATATATACATGAAACATGTTCTCGATTACAGATCATACAGTGGCTTATACACAAAACAGATCACAGATTGTTAATGTTAAGAACCATATAACAATTACCAAGGCTACATACAGTAAAAAATAAAATAGATTTAGCAAAACTGAGAGATCCCCAAATCAGAAAATCAATACTGCTCTGCTCTAGATGAAAACATGAAAACCAAACAACCAACGAAAGAGCAAGACAAATGGGATCACATTGTAGAATCCAATCACAATGCAGCAAAACAAATCCTAGGAATCGTAAAAAGCAAAAAGAAAAGTGATAATCCAGAAATTGTGAAGCTATCTGAGGAACACAGTTAAATGTAGAAATCAGTTCAAATGTAAGTCCTGCAAGGCGCATAGAGCTCGGAACATTATACAGTGAGAAAACTAACCCTTCTTCACGTAAAACTGAACGAAGAAAGAACTGTTGAGATCTGAGAAGAAGTAGAGGAGATTGAGAAAAAAATAATGCTACAAAAATATTCAAAGCACTAAAAACTGTTAAAAGAAAGGATTCTAAGCCACTACTTTTAGACTCCGAAGATGTAGTAACAACAAATGAGGAAGAACAAGTTAAACTAATCATCAAATATTTCAAAGGTTTCTTCAACCAAAAAAAGAGATATTGGATGTAAAATCAACTCCTATGAAAAAGCCTCTCACCACAAAAAAATTGCATCAAAAAAAATTTAATATAATAAAAGCCCTGATATAGATTAAATAAAATTATCAAAACAACTAAAATATGGGCCTACGTTAGTAGCAACAGAAATAGCTCATATCCTAAACATGGCATCAGCAGAAGGAGACACGTCTATTGGACTTACTCTAGGAATCTTACCATCACTCCAAAAGCCTGGTAAGAAGAAAGGCTAGTGTGCAAATTTAAGACCTATAATCTTACTATCATCAATCAGAAAGATATTGGCTTCTGTCTCATAAACAGAGTGGTTGACAAAATCATGCATAACACTCCAACACCACAGGCTGCATATCAACAGAAAAGGAGCACAACGGAGCACGCATTTTCATTTAAAGAGCGAAGTTAGAGCGACCACAACAGTCAACAACACAACACACATCTAATGGATATATCAAAAGCTTTTGCTACCGTAAACAGACAGACTCTGGTAGAAAATCTGAGGACGACTGTGGATCCTGATGAACTACGCGTGATCAAGGTACTGGAAGGTGTTCAGTTGTGCGTCAGACGTGGGAGGGAAACTGGAGAGAAGTTCAAGACAAACACAGGCGTGCCGCAGGGGGACTGTCTAAGTCCAGTCCTCTTCATCCTCTACCCAGCCAAAGCCCCCAGTTACCAACCTGAATTGAATGATCACAACTACCACGTGAAGTCTCCTGAACCACCACCACCAACAAGTACACATCTGATAGATCGTGCATACAGCAAACCGATAAACACGATTATCGATGCCCAGTACACAGATGACACAGAGTGGGCAGTGACGGGGAGCAGACGTGTCATCGAAAACATCAGAGTATGCACAATCCCCCTGTTAGAGCAACGCTAACTCCAGAACAACATCACCAAGGATGAGGAATACACCATAGACAGGCTATCCTGGGATGTCTCATGGAGATGCTGCAAGATTCTGGGTTATCTGCTTGATTCTGAAGTAGGTCTGTAAGTGTAATCAAACCAACCGCACTCTGAAGATCAGAATCTTTGAAGCACTATTCCAGAGCATCTTTCTTTACAACTCAGAAATCTGAACTATGACGTCAACTCTCACTGGTAAAAATTCTAGCGTGGATTCCTCAAAATGGTAATTAACATCAGGTGGCCAGCAACATAAGCTATGACGACCTCAGAGCTATCACAAAACGCACAGACTGGAGTGACAATATCTATGACAGAAGATTTCGATGGTGTGTTCATCTGCTGCGCATGTCAGAAGACACCCCTGCAAGAAGAGCATTGGCCGAAACAGAGATGGATGAGCGAAGACTCAACGGCCGCCCAAAGCTAACCTGGCTGGCCCTGATGAGGCAGAACCTGGCTAGATGAGGCAGAATCTGGCTGGCCCTGATGAGGCAGAACCTGGCTAGCCCTAATGAGGCAGAACCTGGCTGGCCCTAATGAGGCAGAACCTGGCTGGCCCTAATGAGGCAGAACCTGGCTGGCCCTAATGAGGCAGAACCTGGCTGGCCCTAATGAGGCAGAACCTGGCAAACACGAAATCAGCTAGAAGCGGGCTAAGGAACTGACACAGAACCGGTTCTGGTCTCCTCGTTTCTCTCATTCAGTACCATCATTGCATTGATTCCCTGTCCGATATCACATTATTTTTAAGATTTGTACAATTACCTATCAAGCACTTTCATCCGAGCAACCAGCATATTTACATTCACTGCTCACTCCTGCAAGACAGCACAGACAGCTTCGATCATATAATTCTAATCTACTTTTTGTTCCCAGTGTTAAGACAAATGTCGGAACTAGAGCTTGTTCAGTTGCTGCACCGACTCTGTGGAAGTCACTCCCTGTTAGTGTTAAGTCAGTAGGAAATATAACAAGATTTTCCCGTAAACTGAAAACCCACTTCTGTAAACTTGCTTATCATCCATAACTCCCCAGCGTACCAGTCCAATTTTTTACAAATGGACTAACCCCGTTTTTATTTTTGGTGCGCTGCCGAGCTTGTGTTTCCCGAGGATTTTAGCTCAATAGAAGTATTTTATATACCGGACACCGGTAATCCTGAAACTTCGGCAGCCGGACAACATTTCACGGGAACGGAATTTTCAAAAGCCAATATACCCCGTTACTTGCATGATTCGTTACACCGGACACATACACTGGGTACCAAGGTGTTCGGATTAACGAGGTTCAAATGTATAAATATCTAGCTGCCATACGTTATTTCCATCCCGCATTCAGGCCATTAATATATATTAAATAATACTACGTCTTACATTTTTTTGAATATTCGACATTTGGATACAAGAACATGACGCTTAAATATGATCAGTTTAATGTCGTTATGTGAGATCAAGAATAGAACAAGAAACAGAAGAATTGGGATATGGTTTTTTTACGATTCCGGCAGCCACATCAACGTTTTTCTTTTTTGTGTAAACATTCAGTAATGAAACATTTCTTGCACACAAAAGACACACCACCTATGTTTGCCAGAGATGTTTTCCTCAACATCCAAACTACTAGCAGTCTTCAAGCAAAAGTAAAATGTAATAAATTTCCTCATTGATTGAGAGCTTTGAAGCACTCATCGACGGGTCATTTTGAAAGGTGATTTTTCATCGAATGAGCAGTGTTGAGTAGATGATACAGTGGGCGCCAACAAATCGGCCCATCGAATTACGGGTTTCAAAGTTACTGCAGACATCTCACGCGGCTTTGCCACAGTATCTGACTAACGCGTCGGCATAGATAACGCTAGCTAGAGTTCGCTGTCGACGGACCGCAGGTAAGTTGACGCAGAGCTTACAGCCAATACCACAGGATCTCACTAATGCGTCGGTATAGATAACGATAGCTAGAGTTCGCTGTCGACGGACCGCAGGTAAGTTGACGCAGAGCTTACAGCCAATACCGTTATCGGAAATATATCCTATCATGAACAAGAACATCACAGTTGATGTTAATGTAAAGAAATGTCGCTATAGAAGTGGGTGCCAAACTTGGGACCACATGACATAAACATTTGTTGATAAGTCGTGGGTTTTATTAATATGTCCAAATCGTAACGGTATGATACAGTTGCACATTCAGTGCTACAAGTGTAGACACTGTAAAGTGCGTGCGTGTGTGTGCGTGCGCGTACGCGTGCGCGTGCGAGTGCGCGTGTGCGTGTGTGTGTACACTACGGAAATAATAAAATACGCAGTGTTAATATAAATTACGTATATTCATTGTTAGGAATTGTTATAAAGCAAATTGCATCATTATTGCACACAGATACATTATGCCTCTGGTTTCTTTAATATAACCATCAAAGACATTGTTTACGCCTATGTGATACACTCAGTTAAGCACCATATAACTCATACGTCATCTAAGTATATTCATGAATATGTATCGCTAGAAATTGCAATAAAGCCAATAATTATAGCACACAAATACAATATGCCTCAGAATTCTCTAACATAGCCATCAAAAGTAGTGTTTGTACCAATGCGACACACTCAGTGTAATATGCCTCGTGATTATCTAACATTGCCATCAAAGGCAGTGTTTAGGCCCATGCGACACACTCAGTGTAAATGCACTCGGAGACGCGGAGAGTTTCGAAGCAGCATCGATTTTAACACATCGGCAGGGCGTAGACACGTCTGTGTGAAAGCGCCAGAAGACATCGAACGAGCAGCAGTTCCCCTTTTTTACAACGGGAAAGTCGTTGACTGCATCCTCAATCAACGTTGCGCATGTTTAAATAATACGGCCTAGTTAGAGCAGACACGCTCTTGGCAACGACGGCCAATTATTGTGTACGTCATCTGCGTCTTCCTTCCATTTGCGTTTTTCGAATGACAGAGAACAAACCTGCCTTCGACGATTCACCCCATACATATGAAAACTGCAAGGGTAAATCGACCAGATTCACCCCATACATATGAAAACTGCAAGGGTAAATCGACCAGATTCACTCACTTTCCATTTAAAAAAATAGGTGTGAATGGATCTTTTTGTTCATTTTCCGTCCATAGTCCTCAGCATAATGCGCATTGCTATACAGCGAAACAAATAAGACTAAGGTAAATGACTAAATAAATATATTGTCCGCCATGACCTTGATAGTTATAGCGTTGTTCACCAAGGCCCTTGTCGTTTTACCATTGAGTACCATATGTATTACTAGAGATCTGATAGTGGCCCTGTTTTACCAATATGGTTACGAGGTGGCAGCACTAACTAACTCTTGTAATGTGTACTCTGATCGTTTCATCTTTGTGGTGTTTATATAGGGGAGACCGGTGATAGTTGTTAAAATGTTCGGTTAAAGTAGCTTTTTGTGAAAAGTATGTTAGATGCATTATTTCTGCAACACATACATTAAGTATGCTATTCGTGTTAATAAAATGCGTCAAACCATTGCTATTCCATATTGTAGTTAGGTAGATATATGAAGTTTCCCAGGCGCGGTCGACTGTAACAAATAGCCCCGTAAGCGGGGCAAGTTGTTACAGCAAAGAACGTGTGGATCGCAAAGGTAGTGTTATTCGTACACGTTACTGTTATTACATTAAGTTGGTTATACACACTTATACATCTTATACACAGTGTGTATAACAATTTAGGTGTTCACAGCTTCATATATTAAGCTTTTCATGTTTAGGTACAAATTTGGCACATTCTCTGGATTCTTACATAACAAACAATTGTGAATGGAATGTAAGTTATTGAATGGAGTATAACATAATTAATGGAAACATATATGTAATGAAACATCTAGTTGATTAAATGATACACACCCGTACGCACTCACGCACACTCGCACGTACATCTATATTTCAAGATTGCTATCCAAGGCAAAACACCCATGTGGCAAGTGGCCAAAGAAGCCATTGGCTTATTGAAAGTCCAATAATTTTCTATCTATGTGTAACACGCCCTTTCTGAAATATATGTTCATTTTGTTTGACGCTGCTAGCATTTACAGTACTGATTAAATAAATGTTATTTTTCAGTCACTGTAAGCACACAACCCGCTGGCTGAGCCATCGGTGCGAGCCGCGCGAGCTGTGTTACAGTCGTAACAACTTGCCTTAATATAATTACAACAACTTGCCCCAAACACAACTTTTTTGCAGTGGAACGCACGTGGACGATAACAAATCCTGCTTTTCCAGTTCGACATCTACTTGACATAACCCCTTATACTACATAGTAGACATGTTTCAAGCTGCATTCACGAAACATGAAAAGTGGCTGCCTGAGATGATATTATGTGGGTATACCAAAACGGGTCTTAGGTGGTTAAAAAGTTATTTTTTCCACACCTCGATAATTTATTCTTAATTCCCGATTACTGTTGATGGTTTCTCCATATGTGCGCTATGTTTTCACAAAACGACTCTGTAACAACTTGCCCCTGTATACAACTTGTCCCGGTCTCCCCTACATTTCGCTACCGCGCAACATGATGCTTATTGAAGTAGTTTGGATAATAAAATAGAATGTGGGTTTACAACTCCGGCGACCGCGGGATAAAGAGGAAAAAGTTAGACATTCTTAACATTTTAAAATTCCTTCTTTCGATTGTTTTTAGTCTCATCTCAAATTAATTTTGCGAAAAACGAATATATATATATATATATATATATATATATATATATATATATATATATATATATATATATATATATATATATATATATATATATATATATATATATATATATATATATATATATATATATATATATATATATATATAATCCTAATCCTAATCTTCTATTCTAAGTCATACTATTTTGAAGGCAGTCACATTATTCAGGAACAAGGAAAACATGAAAGTGATTTCTTCAAAAGCTTAATGCTGTTATGGTGTCGCTAAATGTATCAAGCGCGCGATATACTTGTAATTCGTTCCAGGTTATGCGTTTTGAGATCGTGGGGTCATCGTCCGTTGCGACCAGCTAGTGTTTTCATTATATATATATATATATATATATATATATATATATATATATATATATATATATATATATATATATATATATATATATATATAAATATATATATATATATATATATATATATATATATATATATATATATATATATATATATATATATATATATATATATATATATATATATATATATATATATATATGACCGATTATATATATATATATATATATGACCGATTATCCTAATCCTATTCTACTATTCTAAGTTATACTATTTTGAAGACAGTCACATTACTAAGGAACAAGGATAACATCAAAGTGACATCTTCAACAGCTTAATGCTGTTGTGGTGCACTAAATACATCAAGCGCGCGACATACTTGTCATTCGTTGCCAGGTTATGCGTTTTGCGAATATCACGAACGATGTGAGATCGTGGGGTCGCCGTCCGTTGCGACAAGCTGATGTTTTCAGCATTTTTATAATAGATCCAGAATTCCTACATCATTGGTCGTTCAGAGCGTCACAATACTTCTTGGTATGACTGTGATTCATCAATAATAAAATAAAATAAAATAAAATAATAATAAAAGCCCATGTTAAAAAGGCCAACAAATTCGCTGGTGACCTCAGGAATACCCAGAGTGCAACGGTCAATAGGAGCTTTAACCGATCCGCAAAAACTTTCAGTGATTAGTCAGCAAGGCAGATACTATATTGACGAAAGCGCAGAAAAGATCGCAAAACCATCAGGACAAGCGTAGAGAAAACTTGATGTTCCACACATGACAAGACAACCACGATACATTAAACCAAGACAACCACGATACATTAAACCAAGACAACCACGATACATTAAACCAAGACAACCACGATACATTAAACCAAGACAACCACGATACATTAAACCAAGAAAACCACGATACATTAAACCAAGACAACCACGATACATTAAACCAAGACAACCACGATACATTAAACCAAGACAACCACGATACATTAAACCAAGACAACCACGACACATTAAACCAAGAAAACAGCACCGAAAATCTGGCATGTTACCAGCGTCTTCTTATACTCTCGTGGTGAAACATGACACTTGAATATGTGTTGCGTCGCTGTGTCTTTGGCGCGCGCGCAAACACACACACACACACACACACACACACACACACAAACACACACACACACACACACACAATCTCTCTCTCTCTCCTCTCTCTCTCTCTCTCCTCTCTCTCTCTCTCTCTCCTCTCTCTCTCTCTCTCTCTCTCTCTCCTCTCTCTCTCTCTCTCTCTCTCTCTCTCCTCTCTCTCTCTCTCTCCTCTCTCTCTCTCTCTCTCTCTCTCTCTCTCTCTCTCTCTCTCTCTCTCTCTCTCTCTCTCTCTCTCTCTCTCTCTCTCTCTCTCTCTCTCTCTCTCTCTCTCTCTCTCTCTCTCTCTCTCTCTCTCTCTCTCTCTCTCTCTCTCTCTCTCTCTCTCTCTCTCTCTGTGTGTGTGTGTGTGTGTGTGTGTGTGTGTGTGTGTGTGTGTGTGTGTGTGTGTGCGTGCGTGCATGTGTGCAAGCGTACGTACGTATGTGCGTGCGTGCGTGCGTGCGTGCGTGCGTGCGTGCGTGCGTGCGTGCGTGCGTGCGTGCGTGCGTGCGTGCGTGCGTGCGTGCGTGCGTGCGTGCGTGCGTGCGTACATGTGTGTCTCTGTGTGTGGTTTGTCTTTGCTCGTAATTAAATACACACATGTATGCAATTTCTCTCGTTTAACTTCTCCTCTCAAGAGATCATCAGCACATTTGTACAGACGCTGACGGACTGGGCGTAATGCAACTAAAGGATGTGTGCATGATAATTAGTCGATTCGTTCAGCATTATCTGCACCTGTAATCGAATAGTACCACAAAGACAAGTACGCTAGTCATCTGCAGTAAGGTTGTAGTTTCAGAGCAGGTGACACATCTACTTCCTGTGAGCTGTATTTTAATTTCCCTGAGGTAATCACTTGGGTAGATGACGCAGCATTTAACGTCCTTCTTGTATGCGCGAAACGATTGGGTAGCCCCAGCAATATGATTGGGTAGCCCCAGCAGTATGATTGGGTAGCCCCAGCAGTATGATTCAGCCTGATAGTTGAGACCCAGGGAGAACTCTATTCCATTCATCAACCAACTGCTAAGAGACTCAACACGGATATGTATTGTCTATATGTATTGTCTATATGTATTGTCTATATGTATTGTCTATATGTATTGTCTATATGTATTGTCTATATGTATTGTCTATATGTATTGTCTATATGTATTGTCTATATGTATTGTCTATATGTATTGTCTATATGTATTGTCTATATGTATTGTCTATATGTATTGTTCGCCCGTGATCTTCTTGTGTACTTTGTGAATAGGCTATGTATATTCGGTTGGGTTTATTTTTGCATATATACATAATGCTATTATGTTGATACGGGATATGTCGCTGATAACATTTCACGCCTAACTACCGTGTCATGGTCGATGGGAAAATAGGATAATAGAATTGTGTCTGAATATAGTCGTGAGGAGAGTGTACCATGCACGCGAATGCGCGTCATATTCTTGCTAACTCTGTCAGTGATTGTCTGACAAAAGTGAAAGGCGAATCTTGCATAAACCCACCACATAATTTTAGTTTATTCAAAAGTTGGTCACGCGTCTCCTTCATCCCATATTCTGGCCGTGCCTCCGGGATCTCTTGCGTCAGCTGCGGTCTGTGCTTGCCGTTGAATTGGCGGTGTGGCGCCGGGCGAATTAGTAAAAACGAACGATTTATGTTTTTCATCAATGTCCAACGCTCAATTTTCTTTTTGCCGGTTGCCAGTCAACCAGTTCGTGCACGATACAATCAGCCCAGCGGCTGTCCAATAAGTTACTGGGGTAATCAGTCGGGAAGACTACTAACGTTTATATGAACGCAATATATAATATTACTATTCACATGTTCAGTATTACTCACATACACACGGAGTCACACAGAGTAACACAGCGTCACACAGAGTCACGCAGAGTCACGCAGTCTTGCAGAGTCACACGGGGTTACGCAGAGTCACACACTCACACACACACGCACACACACGCACACACACACGCACGCACACACGCACACGCGCACACATGCACTCATTCCCTCACTCGGTCACTCATTCACTCACTCACTCACTCACTCAACATTAACACACCCAACCGTGTTCTCCTGGGCACTGATTATTGCGGTTGTGATTTGGAAAGTGACTACATCAGCTGCCATTATTTCCAAGACACTGTAGCAACCGGCAAGTAGAGCCATCACGTTTCGCCAGTGCCTGCCTGTGTCTGCCAACAGTAGTCATTCAGACTTCACGAGGACGCTGTACAAACCACAATGTTCCCCATTGCAAAGGCAAAACCCGTCATTGGCAATGTTTATCTGCAGTATGTTGTTGTTAAACTTACCGTTAAACGTACTGTCACGGACACATGTACTGTCACTGACAAATGTAGAATCTACTCAAGAATAGTTTAAACATTCTTCAACTTCACTGTCCTTGCCACTTATATTTTAAGTCGATTACCTTTATCTTCCTTGCGTTTGAAGAACACATTATATTAGTTTTCATTACCATTTAATTGTTGAAACATTAACATTAAACATTATAAATTAGGAGATTGCAGAGTAAGAGCAATATGTGATATATAACACATCGTGGGCCATTTTCGGATGATACCGTCAGTTCCGACGTAAACGTTTCCTTCTTCCTTCCTTCATTCATCAGGAACCCACCAAAGAACAGCTGACCCGAGTTAACTGATCCCATGAGTTACGCATATGATGTAACACAAAAGGAAAACACCCACACGCACTACCACGTGCACTAACACGGTGCACGCGTTGAGCTAAATCAAACCGTAAGGGAAGGAGATCGTTAATTGGGAGAGTAGTTGATATAGTAGCATTGCGTCGGATCTGCAAGATATATATCCTGGCTTCAGTTGCTCCTGTGACGCCAATTAGGTTTCCGCAGATGCGGTACACGTGCACTAGCAACAACAATCGTTTTCTCACAGATTTCCATCTTTTGCGTTACTGTCACTGGAATCTTTATGGGAAACGGAATAAACCTCTCGTGTATTTTGATTATATCTGTTATCGAAATCTCGCTTGAACTTTTTTGCCTCTTGAATCGGTTGTGATATTTCGAATCCGTGTGCGACCACATTATATAACACAGAAAACATAAAAGCCGTGTATTTCACAAATAAGTGGTATTACCTTGTAGCCGAGCCATTGTGGCTGATATGTGAACATCCTATGCCAATTTCATATACATACATATCGATGTAATATAAATTAGGTCCAGCGTCTCAGCTTTATTTGCTTTCAAATGTCAAAATACTTGATAAACAGTGGCGTATCTAGGATCTTACAAAAGAGCCAAACAAACAAACAAACAGGTTATACACGAAAACAATATATATAATATTTGAGCCAGGGTGGGGGACCATTTAATGTGCCACTTAATGATTAAAAATATTAACATATTGCGCAAATTATTTTCCCAGAGGTTTCCTTACATCCATAATAACATAATCGATACTTATGTTTGTTGCCACGTTCGTTTTGCAGTTGTTCTGTTGTTTAGTTGCCTCGCAACAAAACCAGTAAGCTTGACAAAAACACATTTCAGTGTTCATATGTACTTCGAAATTATGAAACATAATATATGCAAATAAATTACAAAATTGTGGAATACCAATAATTACTGGATACATAGAAACTATCTTTGGATCGTCTTCATCACAGCTGGTGAACTTTCTGCTTCGGCAACATGCCGATAGATGGCGTTACAGCAACGAGCAGTGATTGAACAGTGATGAAATAACACCCATTGCGTATGACGCATGCTACATTAGGAAAAATACACACAGAAATGCCAACTGTAAAACGGAACAATTCGATATTGATAGATCAGTAAATTAGCCATTGGCGTCTTTCAAATTTGATTGTACAACTGCGCAAATGACTTTTCACACAAGTCGGTCCGCAGCGTTAAGCCCGGCATATTTTCGCCGATGATTTGCTTGATACGATTTGTCGTACTCGTCCCGACGCGACCACGACACGACTGGCGACAGCGACAGATTGATACATGTACTCCTGCTGGTAGCGTCTGGAACTACCGCCGCTGTCCAGCGGAATCATGTGGAACTATTCGAAAATGGCGGGTTCGTCTGCTCATCAATGGAGAGCTCTAGCTTTGAGTTGCTAGTATGTCATCATCCGGCACACAATTACAAACATGCAAACACACACATAACATATTATATATTGCTCAAAACATAGGCCACAGAGAGATACAGTTAGAATCAAAGATGTGATGCTCACCCTTAGCAAATACCCACAGTGCACTCAGTACAATGCGCTAGCGAAGAACGCCCAACACAGCAAACGCAAACAATATCGGTGACACAAAACGCTAGGCACCTATATTAATATTACAATAACAAACGCTGAAATCTATCAAAACTTATTATCACTTACCTGGAAGTTCAAGCTTTCTGGTCGCGATTACTGTATTCTTTTAATTTAGCATCATATAAACTAGGCCTCTCTTGCCATAAATCTATTAGTTTCTAGATCGGCATGCCAAGTGGTGCGTGCAACCTGCGCCATTTTCTTCGTGGTTTTTAGGGACAGTCCCATGACTTCTAGGAAGTTCCTGATTGGCTAAGTGCCTCAACACATTTCGGAAGGCATACAATCTGTCGCCGACTGGGATCGTACCGGCATACACGTCACGACGGTGACGATTTGTCTTTACTGGCATACACGTCACGACGGTGACGATTTGTCTTTACTGGCATACACGTCACGACGGTGATGATTTGTCTTCACTGGCATACACGTCACGACGGTGACGATTTGTCTTTACTGGCATATACGTCACGACGGTGACGATTTGTCTTTACTGGCATACACGTCACGACGGTGACGATTTGTCTTTACTGGCATATACGTCACGACGGTGACGATTTGTCTTTACTGGCATATACGTCACGACGGTGACGATCTGTCTTTACTGGCATATACGTCACGACGGTGACGATTTGTCTTTACTGGCATACACGTCACGACGGTGACGATTTGTCTTTACTGGCATACACGTCACGACGGTGACGATTTGTCTTTACTGGCATACACGTCACGACGGTGACGATTTGTCTTTACTGGCATACACGTCACGACGCGACGATTTATCGCAGTTGATTTGTCTTTAACATCAAACATGTTTGATATTCTACAACGCGATAAAGACTGCCCTCAAGACAAACGTCGCATCTCAAGGGGTGAATACACGTCACGACAAATCATCGCAGACGTGTCGAAGATACTAAAACTTGTCGCAGACGAGTCGCGTCGTGACGTGTATGCCGCGTCGTGACGTGTATGCCGCGTCGTGACGTGTATGCCGCGTCTTGACATGTATGCCGGGCTTTATTTGGCGTTCTTTGGACAGCCGCGTGTTTGCTAGAACACATAGTGGCCTACATGCTAACAGTTTCCCGAGATTCAATGTGTTTTAGAGGTTATTGTCTAAAGTATTAAATGTTTCAACTATATTGTTTTGAAACATTAATAGTTACTATAGCAATTACATAATATTTTACAATTGTAGTTCACTAAAACTTAACCCGTTTACACGTTATACCTAATGAAGGTAGACAGCTCGGCTAGCCGTTCCAGAACATTTCGTATTTGACATACCATGTTAAAGGTGTTCTATAATTACGTCTCTGAGTGTAGCATCTAGTACAAGGACTCTCCTGTTTGTGTGCCAATGATGAAATGACGGTTGTCAGATCTCGCGATTTAACACTGTGTCAAATGGAATTGGTCGGGGCTACGTAATCTGCATCGTCTACAGATAACACTCATCGACAACGCTACGCACGTACATATGACGTCTTGTAACGAACGTCAAGCCCAACAAATCGCGGTAACTCGTCTGTCCAAGATGATATATGGGCAGTCGGTCACTGCCTTACATTTCTTTCGCGTTATCAACCAGGCTTGGGTTCAAATGCTAATGCATTTGCATTTGAAAACGTTGCATTTGTATTTGTATTTTTGGAATCCAAGACATTTGCATTTGCGTTTGATTCAAAACATTTGCATTTGAATAAAAACATTTGAGTTTGCATTTGCTTTTTTTTTTCAAACCATTTGCATTTGCATTTGAATCAAAACAATTGCACTTGTACTTGCATTTGATTAAAAAGCATTTGCATGTGATAAAAAACACTTTCATTTGCATTTGATTAAAAAACATTTGCATTTCCATTTGATTAATAAACATTTGCATCAAAATATGGTATGTTTTCGAAGTTCATAACCCATTGTTGAACCTGCAAATTGGTTTTCCAATCTTGTCTTTGACTCCACGTCATTTTAGAGCAAGTCTTAAATACCATTATATAACCTGTGAATACAGTTACCATCACATACAAGTTGTGCATGTTATTGACTCTGTTGACAGACTCTGTTGAATAGTGCATAATAGGCTGGAAGTCATGGATGTTTTGTTTGACCTGTGAAATGGTGGAAATATAACCATTTAAACTGCCACATATCAGTCACCATTTCCGACATTTAGTTATTCAAGATGCCAGCATCCAGTGTTGTTAACCATTTAAAACACTTGCATTTGCATTTGAATAATTTAAAACACTTGCACTTGCATCATTTAAGACACTTGCATTTGTATTTGAATCATTCCAAACCCTTCACTTTGCATTTGCATTGAAATGCAATCATGTATCGGTGCATTTGCATTTGCATTTTAGTAATTTAGGTGCATTTGCATTCAAATGCGCTGTCTCGCATTTGAACCCAAGCCTGTCATCAACTAAATGATCAATAAATCAATCACTCAATCAATCGATCAGTTGTCTGAGGGTTTATTTACAACGCAAATCTATACAACATTTTTCGAGAACCACATGCATCATTTGTTACGGAAATTTGAAAATGCAGTGCCAGCCTCACCCCTGAAGTCCGGTGTGAGACGGGCACCGATACCGGTCGATGATTTGTTTGTCCTTGGTCTTCGTCACTGATCCTGAATGTATGCTCTATGCGTGCTGGAAATGGGATATATGTGTTGCGTGGTTATGTGTCTCGATGTAAGACCATTTATACATTTCTAATCCAGATATATTGAGTTTTGCGTTAAAAATAGATTGACAGGTGGAACTAGAATGTTTGTAGATACGTGTAGGTGCCGCGATAGTATTGCAGCTAATCACTATACGCGAATGAGTGAAAGCAAGTGCAAGAAGGCAAGTGACCACGCACAAATAATGAGTGAATGAGCGAATGAGTGAATGAGCGAATGAGTGAAAGCAAGTGCAAGAAGGCAAGTGACCACGCACAAATAATGAGTGAATGAGCGAATGAGTGAATGAGCGAATGAGTGAAAGCAAGTGCAAGAAGGCAAGTGACCACGCACAAATAATATGTAGAATATTTACTCTACGGTTAAACTCAAAAACGTATGTTAAATGCGGTTCTTGGTTTAAACACCGAAAGCTACGTTCTACATTTTCTACCATTAGTCTGGACAGCCACCCGGCCATGTAACACATTGCTATACGTCCCGAACCAATAAAGGGTTATGCAATTTTTGAGCTGCCCCCCGGAGAGCACTGCCTCTTGTACGATTGACTGTGGGAGTGATATATGCAGGTGGCATGGCGTCAAACTAATCGTAATGAATCTTCACATTACGTGACATCCGTGTTTCCTCTGCCGGAATAATTGTACTGATCATTTTTTTTCTACACCATATTATATAATGTAATTTTCATGGCTACGCTTAAAAATGTCTAGCTCGCTTTTGCATGAATCCTTTCAGTACGTACTCCTGCGTTTGTGTTACCGTCGAGGGTTGAGTTATTTTCACGATATATTATGTCGGGATTATTAAATTAGCACAAGGTGATAACTGCGTATTAACTAATCATCGGCAATCATCTCAGCGTGGTCGTATTGCTCGGTCGACTATCACCTAGTCCTGCATTCAGTCCCTGGTCACACTCATGTAGGGGGAGGCAGTGTTAGTTGAGCCATTTTTTTTAATTCTTTTTGTGATCTAGGGCGCAATCATAGGCATACATAAATATTGTTTTACTCACATAAACTATGATTAGTAGTAGATAATTTTATACCAAGATAATATATCTAGCATGCATAGATAATTAAATATATCTGATTCAAAGCTGGCTCAACTAACACTTGGTGTGTGGTAAGTTGAGCCACAGTGTAGCGTAAGTTGCGTAAATGTTTTATTTGTATAATTTATAATAGGCCTTGTATACAAAATTCATAACAATTCAGCCAGCACATCTATGCAGTGGGTGCAACACGTCTCTGACAAGTCTACTTGCTTAATTAATAAGTCGACACACTTAATTATTATAGACTTATAGGCCAATCGCAACCAGTGTAACTAACTGCTAATATATTAGCTATCAAAAGCTAACAGTTTCGAAAAACTTCAAAAAAACATATTTTTAGCTCACATGTTCTGGCCGTTGAGAGAAATATAACCTAGTATGCGTCAATAGTGTTCTAATAACACGTTCAATCACTGGGTGGTACCATGTAACTGTCGCTGATGTAGTTTCCCGGGAAACATGGGTGGCTCAACTAGCCCACTGGCTCAACTAACACTGCCTTCCCCTATCATGTGTTACATTAGTGCAGCTGTGCACTACTGGTTGAAGACGTGAGGCAGTCTTTATACAAGTCCACCCTTTTACTCCTAGTGCAGTTAGTTTATGAAATGTCCGTTGAATAGTTGATGCATTCCTCATACAAGTCCGCTGTGTTGTCCTAGTGTACTCATAGTATAAGATGCATGTTGACACATCCACTGCATAACTCTTAGTTATTGTATATGATGAAATGTAGGTTGAGTAATTGACGCAGTCCTCCTACAAGTTCGCTATGATATTCTCAGTGCAGATATTGCATGCTGTGTATGTTGAATATTTGACTTAATCTTCATAAAGATTAGCAGTGTTACTGTTAGTGCAGTTATTGTATGCAATGGTTGTTGTGTAATTGACGCAGTCATCTTATAAGTCCGCTGTTTTACTGTTAGTGCAGTTATTGTATGCAATGGTTGTTGTGTAATTGACGCAGTCATCATACTGTTAGTGCAGTTATTGTATGCAATGTATGTTGAAACAGTGATACAGTCCCCGTACAAGTCCGCTATATAACTCATATTGCATTTACTGTATGCAATAAAATGTCCTCACAAAAGTCCGCTGGGCCACTGTTATTGTATACAATAAGTATTGTATAATTGACTTAGTGCACTAAGCATATGCAGTTAATTAGTATTATATGCAATGTAGACATGTAGAAAATTGTACAACACGTAGTGGTCCAGGTAGTCGCGTTCGCATATAACGAATATTTGGAAGTAATACTGTTTAGGGATAACAATTTAAGTTAAAGCTGCTTCCTCAAATGGTTCAACCCATCGCGAATCCGATTCACTTATGTCCAGATGTGTAGTGTGTGTGACTAGTTTAAGTAATATGCGCAGTCTGTTTAGTAATCAAAATGCAATTTTTTTTCAAATTATCGAAATAATTGACTTTAGTCGTTAGAACAACGTCACCGCCACCTGGACGTCAGACGGCCGCATCATGTGCCTCCTCCAGTGGAAGGAAAGTGTCCGTTACCTCCATCCAAGACCTCAGCCACCTGGACGTCAGACGGCCGCATCGTGTGCCTCCTCCAGTGGAAGGAAAGGGTCCGTTACCTCCGTCCAAGACCTCCGCCACCTGGACGTCAGACGGCCGCATCGTGTGCCTCCTCCAGTGGAAGGAAAGTGTCCGTTACCTCCGTCCAAGACCTCCGCCACCTGGACGTCAGACGGCCACATCGTGTGCCTCCTCCAGTGGAAGGAAAGTGTCCGTTACCTCCGTCCAAGACCTCCGCCACCTGGACGTCAGACGGCCGCATCGTGTGCCTCCTCCAGTGGAAGGAAAGTGTCCGTTACCTCCTTCCAAGACCTCCGCCACCTGGACGTCAGACGGCCACATCGTGTGCCTCCTTTCCAGTGGAAGGAAAGGGTCCGTTACCTCCGTCCAAGACCTCCGCCACCTGGACGTCAGACGGCCGCATCGTGTGCCTCCTCCAGTGGAAGGAAAGTGTCCGTTACCTCCGTCCAAGACCTCCGCCACCTGGACGTCAGACGGCCACATCGTGTGCCTCCTTTCCAGTGGAAGGAAACGGTCCGTTACCTCCGTCCAAGACCTCCGCCACCTGGACGTCAGACGGCCGCATCGTGTGCCTCCTCCAGTGGAAGGAAAGTGTCCGTTATCTCCGTCCAAGACCTCCGCCACCTGGACGTCAGACGGCCACATCGTGTGCCTCCTCCAGTGGAAGGAAAGGGTCCGTTACCTCCGTCCAAAACCGCCGCCAACTGGACCAGCAGTAAAACCTGTTAAACGAACAACACAGTCTCACCCTCCGGACTCTATCATGGCGAACAATGTATATATATGGATTTATCCAACTGTGAAAACGACACATTTATTTTTAATAACATATCAACAACTATTCAAAACTGTGAGTGCTTTTCATACAGTGAACTGATCAGTTTATATACTAACTTGAAGCAAAACTCCACTTTTTCTACACTAGCTGTTAATACACGCAGTCTACGAACAAACTTTGAAAAGCTAGAATTGTGCCTAGAAATACTAACAATTTCATTTGATTGTATAGGGTTAACTGATACATGGCTTACCGACCACGATGACGTAATTGTTATAACATGAACGGTTATACTCTGGTTACGTATCCCAGACAAGAAGGGAGAGGAGGTGGGGTTGGAATTTACATATCCAACAAACACCGATATAAAATACGACATGACATAATGAAGACATATGACCGTAGTCATTATCAATCCATTTTCATTGAGATAAAATTAAACAATAAGACTATTATAATAGGTTATGTATATAAACCTCTAAATGCTAACATAGATAGCTTCAACGATGAACTTCTTAGCATCTTAAACTCAATATCTCGTGAAAAGAAACACAGTATAATAATGGAGGATTTCAATTTAAACTTAATCAACACCAACTTAATCAACACCAACTTAATCAACACCATCTCACGCCAAGTTAATGATTTCACCAACAATATGTATGCAACAGGATTTTACCCAACAATCAGTAAACCAGCCGGAATTGTTAATGACTCGGCTACAATAATAGATAATATATTCATCAATACAACACTACATTCACTCAGGCATTTTATACACTGACATATTCAACCACTTCCCAGTATTCAACATTTATGACATTTGTAACCTCCCACTTAAACCAGGATACCAAACACTGTACATACGAATTAAAAGTGGAAAAACTTGGCGAAGCTCAAAATAAAATTAAAGTGGACAAACTGGGATGATGTGTACAACGAATCTAACCCAGATGCCTCATACAACGCATTCATAAACATACTTAATACATTACTTGAAGAATATCTCCCTATTAAAAAATGTAGAGTTAGAGACAATCCCAGCTCCGAATGGTTGACCAAGGGAATATTAACCTCATGCAAACACATACACATTTTATGTAAACAATCCCAGCTCCGAATGGTTGACCAAGGGAATATTAACCTCATGCAAACACATACACATTTTATGTAAACAATCCCAGCTCCGAATGGTTGGCCAAGGGAATATTAACCTCATGCAAACACATACACATTTTATGTAAACAATCCCAGCTCCGAATGGTTGACCAAGGGAATATTAACCTCATGCAAACACATACACATTTTATGTAAACAATCCCAGCTCCGAATGGTTGACCAAGGGAATATTAACCTCATGCAAACACATACACATTTTATGTAACAATCCCAGCTCCGAATGGTTGGCCAAGGGAATATTAACCTCATGCAAACACATACACATTTTATGTAAACAATCCCAGCTCCGAATGGTTGACCAAGGGAATATTAACCTCATGCAAACACATACACATTTTATGTAAACAATCCCAGCTCCGAATGGTTGACCAAGGGAATATTAACCTCATGCAAACACATACACATTTTATGTAAACAATCCCAGCTCCGAATGGTTGACCAAGGGAATATTAACCTCATGCAAACACATACACATTTTATGTAAACAATTTAAAAAGAGCCCAACAGACAATGAAACAACCTACAAAACATTTTATGTAAACAATTTAAAAAGAGCCCAACAGACAATGAAACAACCTACAAAACATTTTATGTAAACAATTTAAAAAGAGCCCAACAGACAATGAAACAACCTACAAAACATTTTATGTAAACAATTTAAAAAGAGCCCAACAGACAATGAAACAACCTACAAAACATATAAAAATAAACTGACACATATAATCAGGCTTTCAAAGAAAAATCATTATAAAAACAAATTTAATCTCCAAAAAGGTAATTCAAGGAAGTCATGGCAGCTAATTAAAGAAGTCTTGAAATGTAAACCAAAAGTAACAAATCCGAGCACAGGTTTCACTTTGTTGGACGGCTCAGAAACTTCAAACCCAAAAGACATAGCAAACAAATTCAATGATTATTTTATACATGTGGCGACAAATCTTGTTAAAGACATAGCAAACTGAATTTGTTCAAATAAATCCTAATATTTTTTTCTGCCGACCCACAAGCCACGAGGAAATTGTTTCACTATTACGCAACATTAAATCTAACAATTCTAGTGGTTTTTATAACATTGATCCATATTTAATGTTAGAAATAAGTCCCCAAATAGCTCCCCTACTATCGCAGATATTCAACAATTCATTTTCTCCTGGAGTTGTACCACGTCAACTAAAAATAACAAAAGTAATTCCAATACGTAAACATAATGAACCGAATAACTTCTGCAACTATAGACCAATCTCAAATCTGCCATGTTTCTCAACAACTGTGGAGCGTATTATGTATAATTGACTCGAACTCTTTCTCAACAAGTCCCACAGAATATCCGAAGACCATTACGGTTTCCGGAAAAAATATTCCACTTACATGGCTCTAATAAATCTTATAGATAACATATCAAGTGGAACCGGTAGCAACTCCTTCAATATAGGTTGATATATATATATATATATATATATATATATCTAAAGCCTTCGACACTATAGACAGTATGCTATTCCAAAGGCATAATTACTATGGTATCAGGGGCACTTACTTACTTGGTTCAGGAGTTACCTAGAGCACAGGACACAATATGTCACTTACAACAATGTAAATTAAAATCACAAAACAGTGACGAGTGGGGTGCCACAAGGCTCTATACTAGGGCCACTACAATTTATACTTTATATCAACAACCTTTGCAACACAATAACAATAATGAATTTCACTCTTTTTGCAGATGATACCAGTATGTATCAGTCACATCAACATTTAACTACTACACTCATAGAGGAGGTTAATAATGAAAATAAAAAAATAACACAGTGGTTCCACACAAATAAACTGTCCCTAAATATAAAAAAAACGAACTACATTATATTCACATCAGTAAATAAAAAGTACAATATCCCATCTCAAGCAATTCAAATTAACGGATCGGCCATCCCTAAAGTTAACTTCTTTAAATTTCTTGATGTGTGTATAGACGAACACTTAAATTGGTCAATGCACTTGAACAAACTGGCAACAAAACTTGCACAAATTGGCATACTCTGCAAATTAAAACATTTCCTCCCCTCAAACATCTTAAAAACGATTTACTGTTTTTTAGTACTACAACATTTACAATATTGTACTCTAATATGGGCTAATACAAAACTTAACAACATTAGAATGCTGCAAAGGCTATTAGGATCATTAACACATCTGATTACCTTGCTCACTCTGAACCGCCATTTAAACAGAACAATTTACACACAAAAAATACAAACTGTGGCTAATTATGTACAAACATACTCGTCAAGCAATTATGTTCAAACATACTCGTCAAGCACTTCTAATTTTCACTATATTGTTCAATTATTACTTTACCTCACGCTATGGAATTGTGCTAGATTATACTGGATTATGACACCTCGTTATATTTTTTTATTTACGTCACATCTAATATATTTTTTCTTTTTTGCAAGTACCAATGACTATTCACTTTATTGTTAAATTATTACTTTGTATCACGTTGTTAGATTGTGCTAGATTAAGCTGGGTTATTATACATCGTTGTAATTTTTTATTTGCCTCACATCTAATATTATTAACATAATCTGCCATTTGTAGCACCATTCCATGACAAGATTACTATACCTAATTATAGGTGGTTCTCGTAATCAGCCCCTTGGGGCTTCCATAGAATCTCCTGAATTACCAGATGAAATTAATTATGACCATACTTGTAACAACATTTTGTAGACGAGTAACCAAATAAACTCACATTGATTGATTGATTGATTGATTGATTGATTGATTGATTGAAAGATCTTGTAAGGATACAAATAGTGGATATCCAAAATGGTAATCACTGTGTCGTCAATGTTGATCATGGGCGTGTCTTCCACCCTCTCGCCGATCACATGACACAGTTACGAAATTTCACTTAGGAAGAAAGTAGTGATTTTTCTGCATTTCAACTTTAACTTCAGTTAATGCTTGACCAAGCATTAACTAATTTAATAGTTTGTCCGTTGATTTCGCAAAAACTACATACAAAAGTTGCTCAAACGAGCTAGGATGTTGCAATGGATACTAGGTAGGTTTTTTTTATAAAATTAATTTTAAAAGAAGATTAGCAAAAATGTAATTGATTAACCACCTTTAAGTAAATTTTCGGATATTCAACTTGAACAGTGAATCAATGTGTGGAACACCGAAATAATAGATGATTCACCGAATTCAAGAAGAAACATTAATAACGTGCTTAGCGCACTGTGAAAGTAATCTGCAGAAATATGCAAAAATAGGTAAATATATTAGGACGTGAATGCAAACTTGCATTTCACAAATAATAGTCGATTTTGTCGAGATATGATAGTTATCTAAAGTTAGTAATAGCAACACCGTGCTACGGGTTTATATGCGGTAGTAACTTGGAAATCAACAGGCGTAGATAGTATACGCCTGTAGTGTTATTCTGAAGCCCGGTGTGTAGAAAAAATATAGAAGTGAAAAACTGAAGAAGAATTCATGATGGGACACTAGATACTACGCAAGTTGAAAGAAGATTGATCTGGTTCTTCGTAAAGCTGAAGCATCATTAGCATTTTGACACACGTGATGGATGGTTCATGATGATGGGGCGAAACTTGGTGAAAATACGAGAAAAAACTGCATGATAAAAGATAAAGTGTCAAAACACAGTGCGCGTAGTGAGATCGAGTTTCTTCGTGTTTAGGTATTTATTTACGGGTTGAAAAATGAAATAATCATTGGCCAAAGTGGTGGTGGTGGTGGTGGTGGTGGTGGTGGTGGTGGTGGTGGTGGTGGTGGTGGTGGTGGTGGTGGTGGTGGTGGTGGTGGTGGTGGTGGTGGTGGTGGTGGTGGTGGTGGTGGTGGTGGTGGTGGTGGTGGTGGTGGTGGTGGTGGTGGTGGTGGTGGTGGTGGTGGTGGTGGTGGTGGTGGTGGTGGTGGTGGTGGTGGTGGTGGTGGTGGTGGTGGTGGTGGTGGTGGTGGTGGTGGTGGTGGTGGTGGTGGTGGTGGTGGTGGTGGTGGTGGTGGTGGTGGTGGTGGTGGTAGTTGGTGGCGGTGGTGGTAGTGGTGGTGGTGGTGGTGGTCGTGGTGGTGGTGGTGGTGGTGGTGGTGGTGGTGGTGGTGGTGGTGGTGGTGGTGGTGGTGGTGGTGGTGGTGGTGGTGGTGGTGGTGGTGGTGGTGGTGGTGGTGGTAGTTGGTGGCGGTGGTGGTGGTGGTGGTGGTGGTGGTGGTGGTGGTGGTGGTGGTGGTGGTGGTGGTGGTGGTGGTGGTGGTGGTGGTGGTAGTTGGTGGCGGTGGTGGTAGTGGTGGTGGTGGGTGGCGGTGGTGGTGATGGTGACTGATCCATTGTAGCCAACAAGAATAAAATTAAACTCATCCTCAAAATCGATCAAACAACAGAAGACAAAGACCTTGAGAAATCGATTGAATGAGAACACTGCGGGACCATGGCGGACCATGGCGTCGAAATTTCCGTCAAATTATTCACATTTCAACCAATCTGTGACGATTTGTCATATCGCACTACCATGCGTAGAACCGGTCGCAGAGACAAAGTAGTTTTTTCCCCAGATATGCCGGCTGATAAAACAGGACAGGAATATTCTGCTTTGTTTGACATTCCATGAAATCTAATTACAAGATTTAATAGGGAAGTCGTAATAGCTATATCGACAATGCTTACAAAGCCATCACTGGCGCCCACCTTCCTATTTATCGGCATTTATCTTTCCTTATTGCCAGACACGCTGCATACGTTATTCCGGGACTCCTTAGACAACCCATTTATCGCACTAGGCTGGGCGAACGAGATTTCGCTGGTGCCATTCACAGTGCATCAATGCACTAGTGTTATCATCATCATCATCATCATCATCATCATCATCATCATCATTATGTTGCATGTTGCAGGAGAAGGCGAATAGGGATTGAAGTAATTATGCATTGTGTTGATAGGAATGTGGATAATTTAACTTGAATATCTTTATTTAAACGAACATATGGGCAATATTGTTTCTACATGGTGTCAATGTGTTGCACGGGTTTTGTAGCCCATAAGCCGTGTCACTAGCCCGAGAGGGGGGCTCAACGCTAACAGTAATCATGTTCACTAAAGCTGGGAACCAGCTATAGCAGATTAGCTAACTGGTTCCAGCTTACAATTACCAACACCAGCTAAGTTAACCAAAAGGAAGTGTAACTGAAAACAACCAAGTAATGCAGGGTAGTGGGTGAAGACAACCAAGTAACGCAGGGTAGTGGGTGAAGACAACCAAGTAACGCAGGGTAGTGGGTGAAGATACCAAGTAACGCAGAGTAATGGGTGAAGACAACCAAGTAACGCAGGGTAGTGGGTGAAGACAACCAAGTAACGCAGGGTAGTGGGTGAAGACAACCAAGTAACGCAGGGTAGTGAGTGAAGAAAACCAAGTAACGCAGGGTAGTGGGTGAAGACAACCAAGTAACGCAGGGTAGTGGGTGAAGACAACCAAGTAACGCAGGGTAGTGGGTGAAGACAACCAAGTAACGCAGGGTAGTGGGTGAAGACAACCAAGTAACGCAGGGTAGTGGGTGAAGACAACCAAGTAACGCAGGGTAGTGGGTGAAGACAACCAAGTAACGCAGGGTAGTGGGTGAAGACAACCAAGTAACGCAGGATAGTGGGTGAAGACGATCAGCATGTATTTTTAATGTCACGTA
This sequence comes from Lamellibrachia columna, assembly GCA_963662155.1. NCBI lineage: Eukaryota > Metazoa > Annelida > Polychaeta > Sabellida > Siboglinidae > Lamellibrachia > Lamellibrachia columna. Next base: position 42,319,246 of record OY759266.1, on the reverse strand, counting down.
AAATATGTCATGATTCCATATGTATACATAATGTATGTATTACACCACACATAACAATACAATATCCCGACCACACCAAAACCCTGGTAGAAAGTGGATAGTACCTTCTTGTTTATAGTACCACCAACACACACGTCAAAGAGATGTTAAACTTGCCTATTGACATTGTTTCCAAAAGTTGCAAGCATATCCCAAGATGGGTTGATATAATTCTCATAGGCATTCCTAGCCCAGTCCCCTGTGCCTTAATGACGTATGTGGGAAGACTACATTCCAAAGCAAAAGAAACACCACCCTGCCGAAAATTATGACCTGAGTAATCTGAATGGTTTATATTTAACCTAGTCAGGTAAGTGTGAAGTCTGTTCTGGAACAGCTAAACGGTCAGTGTAACCAACTGTATCGTGTTGGTTATCGTGAAACCAACTGTATCGTGAACAACGGAGTACAAGGAGGAGCGCTGCAAATCCACAAGGATAGAATGAGTGTGTATGAATGGCATGGTGGGGAGTCTGGGATCCGTGGGATGTGCAGAGTGCACTGCCTGTGTTCAATAGTGTTTGACCAGTGCACAACCAAAATAACCCTCTCCTTGGAAAAGGGTGCCTTTCTGCGACACAAGTGTAGCTTAGGATTGAAAGACTCCAAGTTTTTAATCAAGAGATTTGGTTTCCGGAAAAAGGAGAAAACGCCACAAGGCAGGAAGCTAAAAACGTTGCCACAGTTCACTCAGCTGTATAAATGAGTACCTGGCAATACAGACAGTGGTGGAAATGTGAACGAATAGTCTTCGCGCAATTGCAGTGTGGCTGAATGCTTCCCAGAGAAGTTGAGATGGCCTTGGAATGAACAGGTCTGCCAGGGGGTGAAGTGTAAAGCGCTTTGAGCGGTCCTACGGACTGGATACTGCGCTGTATAAGAACGTACCTTTAAAAGGAACGTTGTCTAAAATAAGTGACGATCCATCAAACGTAAAAATGAATCTATCCCAACACTGGTTATCCAACCGCACCGCTGGTGTTAACACACATTTATGATTTGGCGCAGTTGAAGGGGAGCTGCACCTAAAATTCGCCGGAGGAATACTCTCCCGTCGTAGGTAACACCCGCCGCCCAATTAAGCTTCCCTCCAAGGGATTGGAACTGTCTTTTGCTTGCTCGCTTACGCTTCACAAAAACCTGCATCTCTAATTTAAGAGTTAATAATTTATCCAGTGATAGACGTTTGCTCATACTCTATGTGTCAATTTCAAGTCCTAGAGAGGTGATACGTTGAATAGGATCGACTGCTTTGTTCCAGTTCAAGCGGAAGCCTAAATGCCGCAGCGAACCGATTAGAGTGTTTAGTGTACATTCCTCCAAGGTGGGTGCACAAATAAACAAGTCATCCAGATACACCACCACTGCAGTAAACCCCTCCTGGCCATCATACGTTTAACTGCCTGTGTCAAACGATGAAATATACCAGGCGCAAGTTTAGACCCGAAAGGCAATATTGTGTCACGAATGTAAATAATTTGACTGCCCAATACAAACTTTAGCCCCGTAAACCGCTGACTTTCTTTACTTATTGACACTGAACGGTAGACAGACTTTAAATCGAACTTTGCCATGCAATAACCTGGCTGTACCAGGGAGATCTGGTTGTAACAGGGAGGTATGGTTGTACCATGGAGGTCTGGTTCTACCAGGGAGGTCTGGTTGTAACAGGGAAGTCTGGTTATGACAGAGAGATCTGGTTGTAACAGGGAGGTCTGGTTGTAGCATGGAGGTCTGGTTGTACCAGGGAGGTCTGGTTGTAACAGGGAGATCTGGTTATGCAGGGAGATCTGGTTGTAACAGGGAGGTTTGGTTGTACCAGGGAGGTCTGGTTGTAACAGGGAGGTCTGGTTGTGCCAGGGAGGTCTGGTTGTAACAGGGAGGTTTGGTTATGCAGGGAGATCTGGTTGTAACAGGGAGGTCTGGTTTTACCAGGGAGGTTTGGTTGTACCAGGGAGGTCGGGTTGTAACAGGGAGGTCTGGTTGTAACAGGGAGGTCTGGTTGTAACAGGGAGGTATGGTTGTACCAGGGAGGTATGGTTGTAACAGGGAGGCCTGGTTGTACCAGGGAGGTCTGGTTGTAACAGGGAGGCCTGGTTGTACCAGGGAGGTCTGGTTGTAACAGGGAGGTCTAGTTGTAACAGGGAGGTCTGGTTGTAACAGGAAGGTCTGGATGTAACAGGGAGGTCTGGTTGTACGAGGGAGGTCTGGTTGTAACATGAAGGTAGCATCATCTATTGTTTGACATCTGTGAGAAGACTCCAAAGTCGCATAATCATTTAAAGCACTTCCGACAGGCCGACTGCAGTCATAGATGAGCCTTAACCCCCAAAAAACCTTTTTCTGGGTCACCGTCCAACTCAACTCACCATGCCTCTAGATTAAGGCAGGGGTTTACCCTGTCTAGGGTGTAGCCCCGGCCCCGTGGGTGGAAGGTGGCGGAGTGTGTTTGACCACACCCCCTGTACGAACACGCGTGTACAAATTTGCAATCTGCATAACCTCAGCCACGGGGCGCGTTATACATGTTACATCAGCTGTAACAGGTCCTGCCGCCAGCTGAAACAGGCCCTGCACGCTGAGTAGTTTTTGCATGGTTAGCCGGTGGAGGCCGGACGTTGTTGGGGAGTGGAAGAGGTGTTGGCTGCATCGTGTGCATGTCGGGAATGTCAATCCCTCAACGAAAGTTGTTCCCGGCCTAAAGCAATCCTGTTATTTATCAGAAATGTACAATTCTTGTATACTAGCAATGCACCATTCTCGTATACCATGAATAACAATTGGTGCTATTCTCGTGTACGAGAATCGTCGTAAGATGATAGTGTGTCACGTACGGACTGATGTACTACTATCTCCACAAACTCCAGCGTAACGCCGTTGTTTTCACACAGGACGAAGGACCGTGCCACCTGGTGTTATTTTAGAGACATGTTGCGTTTGGCATGGGGAGGGGACAGCCTACAATATGTTTGTTTTCATGATGACAACGTAAACATGTAAATATTGTCGTGTGCTAGGCGCATCGTGACAGCAGTTGTGATATTTCATAGCGATATGACATTGAGATCTTAAATAAACTGTGCGACTAGATGTTAATAATTGTGAAATGTCACGTGATGTGATGTCAATTCGTGAGACTTCTGGTGACATCCAAGATGACCTTGATCTCATCCATCCATCCATCTCATGTATAGTCTTCCTTTCTCCCGCTTGCATGCATTAATTCTGATCATTATATATTAAAATTTTAAACAAAATGACTACCTGCATAACGAGTTAAAAGTTAGAGGGTGACAGACTATTAGTGACAAACTATGGTTGATGTCTTGTTACTTTAGTATTGCCTACACATATATCACATAAAGAAAAAACATACAGTGTAATTTAGTAATACATATTTTATTCATTTGAGCCATGCATGCATTTACAATGTAGTCGTTGACATGCAAAAATACACCAATAGCAGTTGCATGTGTTCGTAACGTACACAAGAATTATGCGGAAAATCGAGATGACACGACCAACCAATAAGTGAACGGCTCCCTCCCACGGCTTAGAAACGGTAAAATAAGTGAACGGCTCCCTCCCACGGCTTAGAAACGGTAAAATAAGTGTACGGCTCCCTCCCACGGCTTAGAAACGGTAAATGAGATCAATATGGGCTCAAATGTTGTTGGAGGCTGCTCTGACGTCAACACCTTATTTGTCTCGCCACATGCTGTCGTCAACTGGGCAGATGATACCATAAAGTTATGTCTGTGGATGCTTTTCTTGGCCATAAACTTTAGTTTAATTTTATACCAGTAACTCTCGATGGCTTGTGTGTGTACTCTTGTGGCTGGATCGACGAAATCCTTGATAGGATGGACTGTTACGTACGTGCACTTGTTGTTGTTCCGGAGTTGTCGACAGGCAGCCCATTGATCACTGTGAATTATTCAGCCGTGCTACACAACACGCTCGATGATAGGGACCAACGCCACTGTTCGACGGTCTTGGACCAACTCCATGTAGCAGACCCCCGGCTTGGTTGAGGTGTCGCAGAGGCCGAACACCCACTGGTCTGCAGGCCCGTAGCCAGCTTTTCACAAGGGGTGGGGTGGGATGGGTATTGTGGTCCGGGGGCTTTACTCCAGGGTTAATTTCACCAAAAGGGGTTAGTTTAATTTAACTGACACGTTCCCCATTGACTCACACTTAAGTGCTCATTTAACAGTAGGTATTACTGGATAGTTCACACCCATGTTACCCAGACATTTCCAAAAGACCTGCAGTCACTATTCCAGCCACTAGCCTGATAGAGAGTAGGTTCAGGCTTGTGGGAAAGGGAGGGAGAACACCACAGAGCACGTATACACTATCCCTGGGGTGGGCTGGTCATACAGGCACCTGTGAATTGAAGGGAAGTCCTAAACAATAGAATGTCCTCTGGTATAAGTGATGATCTAATATTATGTAGGAGAGATGATCTATCACACCTTGGCCAACTAGCTTCCCCTCGACCAGAAGGTTATAAAGAATAGCCAAATTGAAGGGAAGGCCTAAACAATAGAATGTCTTCTGGTATGAGATATAATCTACTATTGTGTAGGAGAGATATCACACCTTGATCAACTAGCTTCCCCTCACCCAGAAGTTTATAAAGAATAGCCAAATTGGCAATGGACCATTGCTTAGCTCTGGGTTAAGCAATCCGATATTAATTGCTTGTTTTAATAGTTTACGGTTGAACGCCTACAAGTAAAGCCAGTATGGTTCGATCAGAATTTATTGCAACGAGCGTAGTTGGCAAGAAGAATGACTAACCAGAAGAACAAGTACAAGTATATATAGTACAGCATTGAAATAACTTTAATATTTTATTTATCAGGATTGCGATGTGTGGTGCGGTTATAACTTTGGTTTGCGTGAGCCTATCACCAGGCAGCCTTACTACCAGCCACTTGGTTGGCGTCAACAGGGCACTTGTGTGGCGGCAAGAGCGGTTGTCTATACATTTTTCTGTGGTAGTGTGGGAGTTCTATCGACCGTTTGACAGTCAGTACGCCAACGTGGCGCTGGACCAGCGCCTGTTACACGCGCCAACAATAACCATACCATGATCTCTCTTTGTGCTATGTGCTCGAGGGAAACTATTTTCACAGACAGCAGCGACGATGCATGATTGCGCGGCCCTTTATTAGAAGCACATCGAACGAACATCACCATGGTTCCGGCGGAAAACGTGTCGGAAGAAGCGTTGTGGAGCTGGTCGGACGGGCGGAAGATCACACAAAAGACGACTGACCTCCTCATCTTCTGAAGGCGCTGCTGCCGTTACAACCACACACACTTCACCATTGTGAGATGTCACTCCAATGGGCTCCGGTTTCACCGCAAGGCGGCACAGTTATCGTACATGATTGATGGCATGCAGTATGCTGTCTGCACCGAGTTGACCTAACATTTTGAAAAACACTTTGGTCTTTCATAATGCAATTGATCTTAACAAACTGGCTGCAGAAGGAATGGCGCACGGTGGAAAAACCATCCTGGAATGTGCATTCGGGGAGACATCTACATAGCTGCCAAGTCTCACGCATTTGGCCTGACGCGCAAGTACTTGGCTCCCGTCTAACGCTCTCACGCAGCTATCTGCAAATCTCACGCATCTTGCCCGTGTCAATAAACAATTATTACAAA
>OY759266.1:42281025-42308525 GCA_963662155.1 Lamellibrachia columna | reverse complement strand
TTATCAATTCGTTTCCTAGGCCCGTAGTTCTGTAACAACTTGTCACGGACACAGATCTATGAGACGCATTGCTCGCAACTATATGATTCGCATTGCTCGCAACTATATGAGACGCATTGCTCGCAACTATATGGTACAAGGTACACATTTTGAACGTTGGCAACATAAAGTCATGTTAACTTGTATCAACTGTATCTATTCTAATATCAGGACTACCAAAATGTACCTTAGAAAAAACGATTAAAAAAATATACATTGACAGGTGTCGTCTAACAGGAAATGAATGTTTCGGGTCAAATGTCATATTTACTTTGCACGTAGAGAGGCACGCAAATATACGGGTGTCAATCATATGCCTATTACGCGATCTTTAATTGCATGTATTGGAAATTATTGACACTTGTTCACGAATGTACTAAACGGTTTTATATTTATATAAAGTGTTCTATTTACAAACAAATAACGGTCAAATCATATTTAAATAATTGTGGTTAATTGAAACACGTCTGGGCGGGCAAGATGGTAGAATGGATGTAGTTTGTACAATTTGACATGACTTCACGATGAGAATAAACGATCAGACTTTGTACTTTTAAGAACAGTGATTCGAATGTACAATGTACGTAGCATAATAAACCTCTTTAAACAATTTTGTCGCGATTATTTTCCCACGATTGAACGTCGTTCTACGACAGATCCTAAGTTGTTTGGGAAGTGACACCGCAATGTGTAAGACAATAACACACACTGACATATTGATGATATATTATTTATGTACGTTCGAGTGAGGTGACACTTAGTTGCAGCCCACTTGCAAGTCTCCCTGTTCTCAGTCGTGTTTACTGATCGTCGGATGAAGCAGTCTTTGAGGACATCTCGTGGTGTTGTAATTAGGGGAGACTGGGGCTAGTTGTATACAGGGGCAAGTTGTTACAGATGCGTTTTACGAAAACGTAGCGCACATATGGAGTTATCATCAACAGTAATTGGTTGGAAGTCCACCAGCATATACACTGTCCAAAAATCGGGAGTTAGGAAGACGAAATTAACAAGATGTGGAAAAAAAATTACTTACAACCACCTAAAACTTGTTTGGTTATGCCTACATAATATCACTTCACGCAGCCACTTTTTTATGTTTCGTGAATGAAACATGTCTACCATATAGTATAATGGGTTATGCCAAGTAGAAGTTAAATTGAAATTCAGGATGTGTTATCGTACACGTACGTTCAACTGCAAAAAAAATGTGTTTGGGGCAAGTTGTGTCAAATGTCTATCTATTTCAATCTTGTTAATTTTATGGCAGAGCCCTATTTGAGCAATTAATAAATATTGCACGATTCATAGAAATGTGGATGTTCGTGCGTGTGTATATCAATCAATCAAGTAGAAGTCGCTTACATATATCTTGCCATTCACTGTTTCATACGCCATTCAATAACTTACATTCAGTTCACAATTGTTTGTAATGTAAGAATCCGGGGAATGAGTACGTTTTGGTAACTAAAAATTAAAAGGTTAATATGAGCTGTGAACACCTACATTGTTATGCACACTGTGTGTGAGATGTATAGGCATATACAATCAGATTACTGTAACAACAGTAACATGTACGAGTTACACTTGCTTTGTGATCCACTGTTACAATCGACCCCGCCTGAGAAACTTCATATATCTGCCTAACTATAATATGGAATATCAATGGTATGGTACATTTTATTAACACGAATAATACATTTAATGTACACGTTGACATAAATAATGCATCTAACATACTTTTCACAGAAAAGTGACTTTAACTGAAAATTGTAACAAGTGACTTCAACTGAAAATTGTTAAAAGTGACTATAACTGAAAATTGTAACAAGTCAATCAGACAATGTTTGTGAAAAAAAAATTTGGCACTCTACTTGAAGGAATAGTTAAGCCTCACACGAATTATTCCGTACAAGCTTAGATGTCATAATATAAGAAGGACTTCAAACATAAACTGGAAATAACAACACAAAGGAAAGCAACTAAGTTGATTCCAGAACTTCGACAGGAACTCGCATAAAACAGGTGGTTTAACAACACTAGAAACGCGTGGAATTAAGAGGAAATAAAAACTGTAGCGGCTTGTTTGGTGGTACTAACATTGTGGTTAATGCGGAAGTGTGCATTGCACTTAGCTAGGAAGTCAGTGCCGCGTCATCTGGTACATTTTTTACACTTCCTTTATTAGAAGTAGCCAACTAAAACATAGGGTTACTGGATTATCGATGTCACCGATCAAACAAAAACAGAGTATAGTACTTTATTTGAAAATAGTTTTGACATGTAAATAACATGGAATATTTGTGTTTTAGTAACTGCAAGGAAAATACCACTTGCACAGGCTTTCAAGTTACGATACACGATGTACCAAAACACAGTGTGCGTGTGCGTGTGCGTGTGCGTGTGCGTGTGCGTGTGCGTGTGCGTGTGCGTGTGCGTGTGCGTGTGCGTGTGCGGTGCGTGTGCGTGTGCGTGTGCGTGTGCGTGTGCGTGTGCGTGTGCGTGTGCGTGTGCGTGTGCGTGTGCGTGTGCGTGTGCGTGTGCGTGTGCGTGTGCGTGTGCGTGTGCGTGTGCGTGTGCGTGTGCGTGTGCGTGTGCGTGTGCGTGTGCGTGTGCGTGTGCGTGTGTGGCGTGTGCGTGTGCGTGTGCGTGTGCGTGATCTACATGTCTCAACTGTTGCAAGTTAAGAGGTTCAGCACAAAGCAGTTAAATGAAATTCTTCTTCTTCATAAAAGAGTAACTCCTTCAAATGTGCACATTATATGTAGATTATATGGGTGCGCAGTCAAAAAAGGCAAACCACTGATAGAATGTAAGTAGGTAGACATCACTGATCAGTCAAAAAAGGCAAACTACTGATAGAATGTAAGTAGGTAGACATCACTGTTCAGTCAAAAAAGGCAAACCACTGATAGAATGTAAGTAGGTAGACATCACTGATCAGTCAAAAAAGACAAACCAATGATAGAATGTAAGTAGGTAGACATCACTGATCAGTCAAAAAAGGTAAACCAATGATAGAATGTAAGTAGGTAGACATCACTGATCAGTCAAAAAAGGCAAATCACTGATAGAATGTAAGTAGGTAGACATCACTGATCAGTCAAAAAAGGCAAACAAATGATAGAATGTAAGTAGGTAGACATCACTGATCAATCAAAAAAGGAAAGCCACTGATAGAATGTAAATAGGTAGACATCACTGATCAGTCAAAAAAGGCAAACCAATGATAGAATGTAAGTAGGTAGACATCACTGATCAGTCAAAAAAGACAAACCACTGATAGAATGTAAGTAGGTAGACATCACTGATCAGTAAAAAAAGGCAAACCACTGATAGAATGTAAGTAGGTAGACATCATTGATCAGTAAAAAAAGGCAAACCAATGATAGAATGTAAGTAGGTAGACATCACTGATCAGTAAAAAAAGGCAAACCACTGATAGAATGTAAATAGGTAGACATCACTGATCAGTCAAAAAAGGCAAACCAATGATAGAATGTAAGTAGGTAGACATCACTGATCAGTAAAACAGGCAAACCACTGATAGAATGTAAATAGGTAGACATCACTGATCAGTCAAAAAAGGCAAACCAATGATAGAATGTAAGTAGGTAGACATCACTGATCAGTCAAAAAAGGCAAACCAATGATAGAATGTAAGTAGGTAGACATCACTGATCAGTAAAAAAAGGCAAACCACTGATAGAATGTAAATAGGTAGACATCACTGATCAGTCAAAAAAGGCAAACCAATGATAGAATGTAAGTAGGTAGACATCACTGATCAGTAAAAAAAAGGCAAACCACTGATAGAATGTAAATAGGTAGACATCACTGATCAGTCAAAAAAGGCAAACCAATGATAGAATGTAAGTAGGTAGACATCACTGATCAGTAAAAAAGGCAAACCACTGATAGAATGTAAGTAGGTAGACATCACTGATCAGTCAAAAAAGGCAAACCAATGATAGAATGTAAGTAGGTAGACATCACTGATCAGTCAAAAAAGGCAAATCACTGATAGAATGTAAGTAGGTAGACATCACTGATCAGTCAAAAAAGGCAAACAAATGATATAATGTAAGTAGGTAGACATCACTGATCAGTCAAAAAAGGCAAACCAATGATAGAATGTAAATAGGTAGACATCACTGATCAATCAAAAAAGGAAAACCACTGATAGAATGTAAATAGGTAGACATCACTGTTCAGTCAAAAAAGGCAAACCACTGATAGAATGTAAGTAGGTAGACATCACTAATCAGTCAAAAAAGGCAAACCAATGATAGAATGTAAGTAGGTAGACATCACTGATCAGGTGCTTATGAGGGAAAAGAAAAGAATGAAAAGAAGCAAGATAGGAAAAAAGAACGGCTCCAATGACCAGATGCAACGCTATATTATGACTTCACATTAATCTTTACGTCTAGACGGTACGCGCACATTAACAACTGCTATGATACGCCCATTTATACTTTAACGACGGATGTGTTTCGCTCGTATTATTTAGCTGTCGTCTCTGTCTCTCTTTGTTCGCTCCATCAATTGCATTTATTTCACTTTAATCGTTTGATAGCTTTCACTCTCACTTGATCTGATGCTGCCCGCACATTCATCTGGTGTAGCGCCGGACCGAACCAAAGTATTCGTTGCGGTTCAAGGGGAGTGTCTTCGTCAGCGTGTCACTTGCGATGAGGGATAGTTTTATGCGACTACGGATACTTTCATGCAAAGAAGAATACTATCATCGATGATGGATACTTTCAGATGATGACGATGGATACATTTAAATTATTTTTTTAGATGATGAAGGATACTTCTAGATGATTTTTTACATGATGAAGGAGACTTTCAGATGGTGAAAGATACTTTCGTGTGAAATAAGTATGCTTTCAGATGTCAAAGAAAACTTTCAAATGATGAAGGATATTTTCATGTGATGATGAATACTTTCAGATGATGAAGGATACTTTCATATGATGAAAGGTACAAAATGATGAAGGATACTTTCATATGATGAAAGGTACAAAATGATGAAGGATACTTTCATATGATGAAAGGTACAAAATGATGAAGGATACTTTCATATGATGAAAGGTACAAAATGATGAAGGATACTTTCATATGATGAAAGGTACAAAATGATGAAGGATACTTTCATATGATGAAAGGTACAAAATGATGAAGGATACTTTCATATGATGAAAGGTACAAAATGATGAAGGATACTTTCATATGATGAAAGGTACAAAATGATATGCATGAACTACACATTAGACACAAACACGCCCGTGTGATTTGTCCACATATTTGGAACACGAATACCATCACAATATTTTTTCGGAGACACGTGTTTGGTCAAGCAATGCACCCAGGACAACATGCCCTGTACTCACTCATGTTTGACAAAAGCATATTCTCAATACCATTTATTCGTTTGTTCGAGGCACATAAACATTTCCTAGTAGAATAATATCGGGGCCAGGTCCCGAGGCAATGCGTTTGATATAAGAGTATTTTCTGAGAACCATTACTCGGAGGCAAGTGTTTGATATAAGAGTAATGAAGACTATTTGTTCGAAATTCATATCTGACGAATAGACCGATGACAATTTGTTTGTTTCGCACATACTTATCATAATACGTTCAAGGCTAACTGTCTGGGGCACATGTTTGAAATAAAATGACGATCAGGAAATGTGTTTCTGATGCGTACGTTTGCTATAGGCCTTAGTTATGAAACGACTGTAGTTTAACAATAAATACAATGAGATTAAGAGGAGATCAAATAGAAGTGTTGAAGATACTGAAATGTTATGAAACTGTTGATATAAGTATCAGACCCGGATGAACAATGCGGGGGGCTGGTGCACAGTTTTTTTATGGGGGCTCTTACGTGAAAGATGAAGTGCGCGACGCATAGTATAGATTATGGAAATTACCCGTTTGTTCAACTATGTTTAAGCATAAGCATTCACGGGTTGTTGTTGATGACGGCATACAAACATGCATACAAACAAAACAGCGTACAATGACAAGCAAGAATTACAGCATACAATGATACACCAGACAATTCAGCGAACCGTACAAGTTCTCATGAGCAAACACAGAGTGGTATCCAAATACTTTCCAACAAATTAGTTACCGGTGGTTCTAGAGATGTGATCATATAACTTTCAGCAGCACTATACTCCAACAAAATCCTGTCCAAATGAATCCTAAACGTGAAGTCCCATTCTGCTTTGAGCATAGTCACATGACCCAGTCTGTTCTGGCTCACTGAGGATCCGTGCTCATCTTAGATCAGTTTCAACTGGAAAGGATACTTCTCTTCGCTACAGTTATTAATAATCCACGACTACAGCACATGTAAGTTGAATATAGGTCGAAGCCCAATTCAAGGGAAGCGAAGCGAAGTGAAATTCTAAACGGTTAATCAGATGGATTATGATTGTTTTGTGGGGGCCCTTTTTGTTCGGGGCCTTTTTGTGGGGGGGGGGGTTGTGGGGGGCCTTTTTGTGGGGGGCTTAGTACAAGCGTACCAATTGTACCACGGCTAATCAGAGAAGCATGTTTACCTACGGACATTAAAAGAACAATATGACAAGAAGTCGCGTTAGTAAAAGAACAGTATAGATTATATATTATTCTTTCTCACAGAGTACGCTACATCAATTAATAGTCCGAAGAAACAAATTAAGTCACAATATCGCAGAAGGTCGAGTTACGCATAGCTGAGTAGTTGTTGAAATTGCAATAAACCAACGGCTTCCTTGTCCACTTGCCATCTAGGCTTTGTTTATCTGCTTTGGATGCAATATTGTTAAATCTTGCCATTGCAGTGCTCATTGGAGCGTTTGTTAAATACAAATATTTCAGCACTGAATACTCCGAATCGCACATTTCTTAAAATGATCCTCGCAATACCATATTGAACATGCATTGAACATGCATGTATTGAACATGCATGTATTTGTCATACGAAAACTGCAAGAACAAATTTGTGACACAAAATTTGTTATATTATATTTGATTACATTTAAAATGTGACATATTATATATACTGGGCTACCTCACATTTAATACATGTTTAACACTTAAATTATAAATATCTACAAAACTGTACAGAGGTAGTGATAAATGCCACCCAGAGTAAAGCTCATGTTGTGCGCGAACTTCAAAGGTACGTTTAGTTCAACAAGATATTTAATTAGGCGTCGTCCCCTGCAAACACAGTTTCATGTTTCCATAGCAACATCAGCAGTCAAAGTAACATAAATGAGAGCTGAATGATGACATTACGCTGGTATCATAGAGTTAACCATGTCGATTACGATTATTAAGTTATTCTGCAGGAAACAAAATGGCGATACCAAGCAGCGTTACAACGGTGGTGGTGTCATGTATATGTTATATATTGTACATATGCACACATGCATATATATATATATATATATATATATATATATATATATATATATATATATATATATATATATATATATATATATATATATATATATATATATATATATATATATGCATGTGTGCATGTGTACAATATATATAATACATATATACATACATATATATATATATATATATATATATATATATATATATATATATATATATATATATATATATATATATATATATATATATATATATATATATATATATATATCCAAGTGCTGAGCGTGTTATTGAAATGTTCAACACATGGCGCTTCTGTTGCACATATATGAATATTGTTTTTTAAAAAGATTTTACGTGACGACTAAGTTGTTTATTAATTCATATAATAATGAATGAAGCAATAATTCACTGATATGTCCAACACAGGCTTACGTACGACGTACTACTAAACTAATATGCAAATTCATTGTACATAAAGACATGTACAGGTACAATCATCACTACTGCCTGGTGATTCGCGGGTGGCAGGCGAGTCACAATAGCAATAACATGTTAATGTAAACCACATCTAGAATAGTGATAATAGGTGACATCCTATTGGGTTCTTCATTCACTGTATATATGTCTACCATGACACAAGTTTTCGAATAGATAACATGCCACTGCACGGATAATGACATATTTGGTTCGTTGACGTGAAGAACGTTGCCACACCGAAAGGGCCTCGGTGAGCCGACCAACGCGAGCCCACCACGCAGGTACGCTAGCCGTGAGCGCGCGCTACGAGCAAGAGTCTAATCGGCTAATTGGAGCCTTCGTCGCCGGCAGATGTCTTCCCGTCTCACACGCCAACGGCGGACCAGTGTTGCCGGCAGACGTGTTCTCGTCTCTCACACGCTGACGGCGGTCCAGTGCAGCCTATATAGCGCCCGCCGCGCCGCCACGGCATTGCCATCGTCTGCGAGCGACCGCACCAGTAGCGACAGCCGCCAACGCCTATCGCCATCGAGATCACACAAGTGTGCACACCCGCGATCATCACGCCGGCGTCCTGGACACTTCTGGAGACACATTATGATCGCGCAATACGATTAATCAACGACAAGGAACGAAAATCAGAAACGATTTCGCATTGCTGCCGACTGGAAAGTGGATGTGTTGATTCATGTAAAGGTAAATATTGCATTACTTATACATTAATTGCATTCTGGACTGACCAATGAATATTATATTCACAGTGGAGCAGTGTGGATGGGAAGGGGGGGGGGGCGGACGGGGAGGGACGTTTTTGACTTGATGTGTAAATAAAGTCATATACTTATAACTGTGGTAACTTACATTGGTTTGAATGGTACGTCGTTCCAAGTACCAATTTTCGTTTTGAAAGCACTTATTAGCGACATGCCAGCTCAGATGCTAGTTCGGCGTGGATCACCCGGGCAGTGTCGTGTTGTTTTACGCTTTTGCTTAGACCGAATTCTCGTACAGTTACATTACTATCGCTGCTTTGTTTGAAATAGCAAGTTGTAGCGCGTAGTTTATTTAGCATGGAATTTACAACTGAGGAAGTTTGCATGTTGTTTACTCGCTGTCTTGCAGGAAATAATTAAACAATTTCAATTAGCTCGATTACATACTGCACCGACCGCATATATATTGTCACCGTGTGCATGTTGTCGTTACGTTACAATAGTATTCAGTCAACTGCGTTTCAAACAAAACCAACCGTCGGTTAGACAGTTAGTAAATCAATTTAGCTATACAACTAGTGTAGTGTCCTTGTATGTAGTTTCCTTGTATGTAGTGTCCTTGTATGTAGTGTCCTTGTATGTAGTGTCCTTGTATGTAGTGTCCTTGTATGTAGTTTCCTTGTATGTAGTGTCCTTGTATGTAGTGTCCTTGTATGTAGTGTCCTTGTATGTAGTGTCCTTGTATGTAGTGTCCTTGTATGTAGTTTCCTTGTATGTAGTTTCCTTGTATGTAGTGTCCTTGTATGTAGTGTCCTTGTATGCTGTCACGAGGCATTGACCGATACAGGACATAAAACAAACAACACATTCATCGGTGTGTCTAGAATAAAACAGAACATTATGTATAATATTCCCGAATACAAATGTCAGTACTAATGTAGAAATACACAGAAAGATTATCTTTCGAATTAAAAAACCACACTTATCCTCTTGTACGACGAAGGCAAAGGATCGTGTTCAAAACTGAACCACGAGAGTAATTGACGGCGTATCGTTTTCAATTGTGTTGCGTGCTCGTTGCATTTCGTGTGATTAACGTGCTTTTTCTCTGGAAACATAAACCTAGTCATACCTGTGGCTTTATTAAACTTCTGTTTTTTTTTTATTTTTCATTATAAAGAGTATTGGAGCATCTTCGGTTTTTCAACATTGACTATAGACTGCGCACACAGACTGTTGTGATCTCAGTCAGCGGCGAAATCTTCGAGTTCATTCAGCGTTCCTAACAAATCAGTCGAGGGATCAACACCGCCAATATACATTTGTAAAAATCCATACGAAAGTAGTGTTGTGTTCTCACTGTAGCCAAGTGGAAACATCCGGCGTGTATGCATGGCTTCATGCTCGTCTACTTGTAGTAATAGTAGTAGTTTTGGAAATGCCGGTGACTCAGACGACGAGCCGGCAAAATGATGAGCGTTTAAAAAACTCCCATTACTCAAGATATGAACGAATTCATAGACATTGACAAAGCGAACATTCATATATATGTTGAAACAGATAAGAACGAACGATCATACAGCGACACAGGAGGTAATAACGATGACGTAGGCGGTAATTAATATAGCGCAAACCACGATGACATATTAGGTGTTGGTGACGCTCACAATACACAAGCACAGAAACATATTAGGTGTTGGTGACGCTCCCAATACACAAGCACAGAAACATATTAGGTGTTGGTGACGCTCACAATACACAAGCACAGAAACATATTAGGTGTAGGTGACGCTCCCAATACACAAGCACAGAAACATATTAGGTGTTGGTGACGCTCCCAATACACAAGCACAGAAACATATTAGGTGTTGGTGACGCTCCCAATACACAAGCACAGAAACATATTAGGTGTTGGTGACGCTCCCAATACACAAGCACAGAAACATATTAGGTGTTGGTGACGCTCCCAATACACAAGCACAGAAACATATTAGGTGTTGGTGACGCTCACAATACACAAGCACAGAAACATATTAGGTGTTGGTGACGCTCCCAATACACAAGCACAGAAACATATTAGGTGTTGGTGACGCTCCCAATACACAAGCACAGAAACATATGAGGTGTTGGTGACGCTCCCAATACACAAGCACAGAAACATATTAGGTGTTGGTGACGCTCACAATACACAAGCACAGAAACATATTAGGTGTTGGTGACGCTCCCAATACACAAGCACAGAAACATATTAGGTGTTGGTGACGCTCACAATACACAAGCACAGAAACATATTAGGTGTTGGTGACGCTCCCAATACACAAGCACAGAAACATATTAGGTGTTGGTGACGCTCCCAATACACAAGCACAGAAACATATTAGGTGTTGGTGACGCTCACAATACACAAGCACAGAAACATATTAGGTGTTGGTGACGCTCACAATACACAAGCACAGAAACATATTAGGTGTTGGTGACGCTCACAATACACAAGCACAGAAACATATTAGGTGTTGGTGACGCTCCCAATACACAAGCACAGAAACATATTAGGTGTTGGTGACGCTCCCAATACACAAGCACAGAAACATATTAGGTGTTGGTGACGCTCCCAATACACAAGCACAGAAACATATTAGGTGTTGGTGACGCTCACAATACACAAGCACAGAAACATATTAGGTGTTGGTGACCCTCCCAATACACAAGCACAGAAACATATTAGGTGTTGGTGACGCTCCCAATACACAAGCACAGAAACATATTACGTGTTGGTGACGCTCCCAATACACAAGCACAGAAACATATTAGGTGTTGGTGACGCTCCCAATACACAAGCACAGAAACATATTAGGTGTTGGTGACGCTCCCAATACACAAGCACAGAAACATATTAGGTGTTGGTGACGCTCACAATACACAAGCACAGAAACATATTAGGTGTTGGTGACGCTCCCAATACACAAGCACAGAAACATATTAGGTGTTGGTGACGCTCCCAATACACAAGCACAGAAACATATTAGGTGTTGGTGACGCTCCCAATACACAAGCACAGAAACATATTAGGTGTTGGTGACGCTCCCAATACACAAGCACAGAAACATATTAGGTGTTGGTGACGCTCCCAATACACAAGCACAGAAACATATTAGGTGTTGGTGACGCTCACAATACACAAGCACAGAAACATATTAGGTGTTGGTGACGCTCCCAATACACAAGCACAGAAACATATTAGGTGTTGGTGACGCTCCCAATACACAAGCACAGAAACATATTAGGTGTTGGTGACGCTCACAATACACAAGCACAGAAACATATTAGGTGTTGGTGACGCTCCCAATACACAAGCACAGAAACATATTAGGTGTTGGTGACGCTCACAATACACAAGCACAGAAACATATTAGGTGTTGGTGACGCTCCCAATACACAAGCACAGAAACATATTAGGTGTTGGTGACGCTCCCAATACACAAGCACAGAAACATATTAGGTGTTGGTGACGCTCACAATACACAAGCACAGAAACATATTAGGTGTTGGTGACGCTCCCAATACACAAGCACAGAAACATATTAGGTGTTGGTGACGCTCCCAATACACAAGCACAGAAACATATTAGGTGTTGGTGACGCTCCCAATACACAAGCACAGAAACATATTAGGTGTTGGTGACGCTCCCAATACACAAGCACAGAAACATATTAGGTGTTGGTGACGCTCCCAATACACAAGCACAGAAACATATTAGGTGTTGGTGACGCTCACAATACACAAGCACAGAAACATATTAGGTGTTGGTGACGCTCCCAATACACAAGCACAGAAACATATTAGGTGTTGGTGACGCTCCCAATACACAAGCACAGAAACATATTAGGTGTTGGTGACGCTCACAATACACAAGCACAGAAACATATTAGGTGTTGGTGACGCTCCCAATACACAAGCACAGAAACATATTAGGTGTTGGTGACGCTCACAATACACAAGCACAGAAACATATTAGGTGTTGGTGACGCTCCCAATACACAAGCACAGAAACATATTAGGTGTTGGTGACGCTCCCAATACACAAGCACAGAAACATATTAGGTGTTGGTGACGCTCACAATACACAAGCACAGAAACATATTAGGTGTTGGTGACGCTCCCAATACACAAGCACAGAAACATATTAGGTGTTGGTGACGCTCCCAATACACAAGCACAGAAACATATTAGGTGTTGGTGACGCTCACAATACACAAGCACAGAAACATATTAGGTGTTGGTGACGCTCCCAATACACAAGCACAGAAACATATTAGGTGTTGGTGACGCTCCCAATACACAAGCACAGAAACATATTAGGTGTTGGTGACGCTCCCAATACACAAGCACAGAAACATATTAGGTGTTGGTGACGCTCCCAATACACAAGCACAGAAACATATTAGGTGTTGGTGACGCTCCCAATACACAAGCACAGAAACATATTAGGTGTTGGTGACGCTCCCAATACACAAGCACAGAAACATATTAGGTGTTGGTGACGCTCCCAATACACAAGCACAGAAACATATTAGGTGTTGGTGACGCTCACAATACACAAGCACAGAAACATATTAGGTGTTGGTGACGCTCACAATACACAAGCACAGAAACATATTAGGTGTTGGTGACGCTCCCAATACACAAGCACAGAAACAAATACAAAGAAGAATAAATACATATTTAATGTATACGATTTATGTTTGGATGGCACCAGTTGGCACCAGTTGGCGCCGTTAAATACAAAAGCCAACGACGAAGGAACGATAGGAATGTCATATAAGCGACAGTCAACACGTGTAATATTACCATTCAGTGGCACGATAATTAACTGTCAAATATAGTTTAAAACGGAAGTGTACAGAAGTTTACGCACGCACTGACATGGGCGCACACGCACGCACCCATGCACGCACACACACGACCACGCACACGTACTCGTACACGTACTCCCCCCACACACACGCACACGTACACACGTACGTACGCGCGCGTTCGCGACCACGCACACGCGCACACGCGCACGCACGCATACACACGCATGACCACGCACACGCATTCGCACACGCATACGCACCCCCACACCACACACACGCACGACCACACGCACACACACACCCCTTCACCACACACACACACACACACACACACACACACACACACACACACACACACACACACACACACACACACACACACACACACACACACACACACACACACACACACACACACACACACACACACACACACACACACACACACACACACACACACACACACACACACACACACACACACACACACACACACACACACACACACACACACACACATACACACATATACACACTTCGTAAGGCTATTGGTTAGCCTGTCACGAGTTGCTGATATTATGTTTGTTATGTTTATTATGTTTGTTATCCCACGCAGCACGCACGCACGCACGCACGCACGCACGCACGCACGCACGCACGCACGCACGCACACACGCACACGCAAGGGGAAATGTATATTGTCATTCGCGTACGCCGGGGAAACTGGGATTAAGCAACGGCTCTAAATGGCGTTTACGACATTTACTGAGCTATCAGCTATGGTAGTCTGTGTAATCCTCTCTGAAGCGCACCGTGTCTGTGTCAAGCCTTGTACATACGGCAGACGAAATATGTTTTAAGTAATGCAGTGTTTATGTTACTTGTGTTGTGTTTCCCGTTCCAAATACCACACTTCCAAGAATAGCTGACATTGAGTACACCAGCTAATATACCATTACACTATAGCTTGTGAAATGCTGCTCCTGCCAACACTGTCGGAACACGTTCTCGACTCAGCAAGGCACTCGCCCATTTTCCAGTTTACTATAGTATCGGGGCAAGCTTCTTGCTCGCCGAACCGACTTGGAACCTAATAGACACCAGCTAATATACCATTACACTATAGCTTGTGAAATGCTGCTCCTGCCAACACTGTCGGAACACGTTCTCGACTCAGCAAGGCACTCGCCCATTTTCCAGTTTACTATAGTATCGGGGCAAGCTTCTTGCTCGCCGAACCGACTTGGAACCTAATAAACACCAGCTAATATACCATTACACTATAGCTTGTGAAATGCTGCTCCTGCCAACACTGTCGGAACACGTTCTCGACTCAGCAAGGCACTCGCCCATTTTCCAGTTTACTATAGTATCGGGGCAAGCTTCTTGCTCGCCGAACCGACTTGGAACCTTATAGACACCAGCTAATATACCATTACACTATAGCTTGTGAAATGCTGCTCCTGCCAACACTGTCGGAACACGTTCTCGACTCAGCAAGGCACTCGCCCATTTTCCAGTTTACTATAGTATCGGGGCAAGCTTCTTGCTCGCCGAACCGACTTGGAACCTAATAGACACCAGCTAATATACCATTACACTATAGCTTGTGAAATGCTGCTCCTGCCAACACTGTCGGAACACGTTCTCGACTCAGCAAGGCACTCGCCCATTTTCCAGTTTACTATAGTATCGGGGCAAGCTTCTTGCTCGCCGGAACCGACTTTGAACCTTATAAAATGCGATAAACAGAGCAGTAAACACGTATTTCATGTTTGCATGTATTCATTTATGCATATCATAAAAGTTGCTTGACAATAACCATCCATAAATATAAAGTTATTACGTTTTGCAATTAAAACATTAACATCACGTGACGTCGTGCGCGGGTTGATTGACGAAAATATCGCCCACTAGTCACGATAAACGTACTCATAATCAATTATTTAGAGCACATTTCATCTATTCCTTGACGCCACTGTGCAGATGATATGTCACGGAACACACGTGTTAAACGGATAATGCGTGTTTGTTTCAAATATTAAGTGATTGCTTCTTCTATAACGGAAGGGCCAAATCGACGCATAAGTTTTCAACGCCTTGGACCACCGCCTCTACAAGATGTAATAAGATTTAACAAGATTGCCAGCCAAGACAAAGACCCATATGGCAAGTGGACAAGGAAGTCAATATTTTCATACCCATTTAATTTCCTAAAACTTCAATTTGATCTCCTCTTAACCTCCTTGTCTCTATGGTTGTTAAACCACGTTCTTTTAGGCGCTCTTCAGTTCTGGAATCATTTTAGTTGCTCTCCTCTGTATTCATTCAAACGTATCTATATTCTTACGATATGGTTTCCACGCTTGTATACAATGTTCTAAATGAGGCCTAACCGTTGCTTTATACAGAGTTATAATTAGCTTATTTCCTTGTATAGTATATTTCTCCTAATTAACCCAAGAATTTGATTACCCTTTGCTGCAATGCCACACTGCTCTGAAACGTTCATATGAGCACTTATTGTTACTCCTAAGGCCCTTTAGTTTACAGTAGTACCTAAAACAGTATCTCCCAATTTATACTTTACATCCAATGTGTAGTTTACATCCATCCAGTGTCCTACATGTAGGCATTTACATTTCCCAAAATTTAATTAGATCTGCCATTTTCCCGACCATTTAACTAGTTTGTCTAGATCGTTTTGTAAATGTTGTTTATCACCATCATTGTTAACATTTCTAAACACTTTTGTGTCATCCGCAACTTTCAGCACGTTGCTTGTGATATTATCGTCCAAGTCGTTGATATATATTAAGAATAATAAAGGTCCTAATACTGATCCTTGTGGTACCCTACTCAAAACTGATTTCTAGTTTGAAACCTCCCCATTTATTACAACACGCTGTCTTTTATCAGTCAGCAATTGTTCTATCCAGTCGATTATGCCTTCCCCGAAACAATAGGCTTTTAATATGAGTAGGAAACTTTGATGTGGCACTGTCAAAATCTTTCTGAAAATGTAAGTATTCTCTCGTCAATCCATTTAGTGATTTCTTCCAAAAAACGAAACATATTTGTTAAGCATGATCTCGCTTTTAGAAATCCGTGTTGAGGTGGATTTAATAATTTATGCCTAACAAGGAAATCCACCATAAGTTCTTTAATTAACCTTTCTAATAATTTACAAATTACTGATGTTAAGCTCACTGTTCTGTAATTAACTTATTTATTTCTCGAACCTTTTTTAAAAGTAATGGTATGATGTTTGCTTCTTTCCATTCAAAAGGAACCACTCATTTTTTAATGCACGATCTCGCCTCTATGTTTGCCCTTGGAAAGCAAACCACCACGTCGTCCCCTTGAGTAGCGCTCTGTCAGTCGTCCTAACTATCGAGTCCCCACAAACCACCACGTCGTCCCCTCGAGTAGCGCTCTGTCAGTCGTCCTAACTATCGAGTCCCCACAAACCACCACGTCGTCCCCTTGAGTAGCACTTTGTCAGTCGTCCTAACTATCGAGTCCCCACTAACCACCACGTCGTCCCCTTGAGTAGCACTATGTCAGTCGTCCTAACTATCGAGTCACCACAAACCACCACGTCGTCCCCTTGAGTAGCGCTCTGCCAGTCGTCCTAACTATCGAGTCCCCACAAACCACCACGTCGTCCCCTCGAGTAGCGCTCTGTCAGTCGTCCTAACTATCGAGTCACCACAAACCACCACGTCGTCCCCCTTGATTAGCACTCTGTCAGTCGTCCTAACTATCGAGTCCCCACAAACCACCACGTCGTCCCCTCGAGTAGCGCTCTGTCAGTCGTCCTAACTATCGAGTCACCACAAACCACCACGTCGTCCCCCTTGATTAGCACTCTGTCAGTCGTCCTAACTATCGAGTCCCCACAAACCACCACGTCGTCCCCCTTGATTAGCACTCTGTCAGTCGTCCTAACTATCGAGTCCCCACAAACCACCACGTCGTCCCCTCGAGTAGCGCTCTGTCAGTCGTCCTAACTATCGAGTCCCCACAAACCACCACGTCGTCCCCTTGAGTAGCACTTTGTCAGTCGTCCTAACTATCGAGTCCCCACTAACCACCACGTCGTCCCCTTGAGTAGCACTATGTCAGTCGTCCTAACTATCGAGTCACCACAAACCACCACGTCGTCCCCTTGAGTAGCGCTCTGCCAGTCGTCCTAACTATCGAGTCCCCACAAACCACCACGTCGTCCCCTCGAGTAGCGCTCTGTCAGTCGTCCTAACTATCGAGTCACCACAAACCACCACGTCGTCCCCTTGAGTAGCGCTCTGCCAGTCGTCCTAACTATCGAGTCCCCACAAACCACCACGTCGTCCCCTCGAGTAGCGCTCTGTCAGTCGTCCTAACTATCGAGTCCCCACAAACCACCACGTCGTCCCCTTGAGTAGCATTCTGTCAGTCGTCCTATCTATCGAGTCCCCACAAACCACCACGTCGTCCCCTTGAGTAGCACTCTGTCAGTCGTCCTAACTATCGAGTCCCCACAAACCACCACGTCGTCCCCTCGAGTAGCGCTCTGTCAGCCGTCCTAACAATCGAGTCCCCACAAACCACCACGTCGTCCCCTTGAGTAGTACTCTGTCAGTCGTCCTAACTATCGAGTCCCCTCAAACCACCACGTCGTCCCCCTTGATTAGCACTCTGTCAGTCGTCCTAACTATCGAGTCCCCACAAACCACCACGTCGTCCCCCTTGATTAGCACTCTGTCAGTCGTCCTAACTATCGAGTCCCCACAAACCACCACGTCGTCCCCTTGAGTAGCACTCTGTCAGTCGTCCTAACTATTGAGTCCCCACAAACCACCACGTCGTCCTCCTTGATTAGCACTCTGTCAGTCGTCCTAACTATCGAGTCCCCACAAACCACCACGTCGTCCCCTTGAGTAGCGCTCTGTCAGTCGTCCTAACTATCGAGTCCCCACAAACCACCACGTCGTCCCCTTGAGTAGCGCTCTGTCAGTCGTCCTAACTATCGAGTCCCCACAAACCACCACGTCGTCCCCTTAAGTAGCCCTCTGTCAGTCGTCCTAACTATCGAATCCCCACAAACCACCACGTCGTCCCCTCGAGTAGCGCTCTGTCAGTCGTCCTAACTATCGAGTCCCCACAAACCACCACGTCGTCCCCTTGAGTAGCACTCTGTCAGTCGTCCTAACTATCGAATCCCCACAAACCACCACGTCGTCCCCTCGAGTAGCGCTCTGTCAGTCGTCCTAACTATCGAGTCCCCACAAACCACCACGTCGTCCCCTCGAGTAGCACTCTGTCAGTCGTCCTAACTATCTAGTCCCCACAAACCATCACGTCGTCCCCTCGAGTAGCACTCTGTCAGTCGTCCTAACTATCGAGTCCCCACAAACCACCACGTCGTCCCCTCGAGTAGCACTCTGTCAGTCGTCCTAACTATCGAGTCCCCACAAACCACCACGTCGTCCCCTCAAGTAGCACTCTGTCAGTCGTCCTAACTATCGAGTCCCCACAAACCACCACGTCGTCCCCTCGAGTAGCACTCTGTCAGTCGTCCTAACTATCGAGTCCCCACAAACCACCACGTCGTCCCCTCGAGTAGCGCTCTGTCAGCCGTCCTAACAATCGAGTCCCCACAAACCACCACGTCGTCCCCTTGAGTAGCACTCTGTCAGTCGTCCTAACTATCGAGTCCCCACAAACCACCACGTCGTCCCCTCGAGTAGCACTCTGTCAGT
The DNA here is from genome assembly GCA_963662155.1 of Lamellibrachia columna. Taxonomy (NCBI): domain Eukaryota; kingdom Metazoa; phylum Annelida; class Polychaeta; order Sabellida; family Siboglinidae; genus Lamellibrachia; species Lamellibrachia columna. The sequence goes on along the minus strand of OY759266.1, from coordinate 42,289,274 downwards.
CGTCCTAACTATCGAGTCCCCACAAACCACCACGTCGTCCCCTCGAGTAGCGCTCTGTCAGCCGTCCTAACTATCGAGTCCCCACAAACCACCACGTCGTCCCCTTGAGTAGCACTCTGTCAGTCGTCCTAACTATCGAGTCCCCACAAACCACCACGTCGTCCCCTCGAGTAGCACTCTGTCAGTCGTCCTAACTATCGAGTCCCCACAAGCCACCACGTCGTCCCCTCGAGTAGCGCTCTGTCAGTCGTCCTAACTATCGAGTCCCCACAAACACCCTCGCTCTCCTCCTCATGCTCTCTATCAATACCTCAGAGGATATCTTGCGTCGGATCCCTTCCGTCACGTTCAGTTCTCCAGTCGTGTCACCTGGCAACATGTTGTCCATCTCCCTCTCTCCCATCAGCATGTCACCTTTCCCTCCCGTCTCCTGGTTATCTTGCGCTCATGTTGCATTCACTCTTGATCCCTTCGCTCCCATCGACTTCCCTCCTATCTCCCTCGCTCCCGTCGCCTTCGCTCCCGTCTCCTTCACTATAGTTTCCCTCACTCCCGTCGTCTTTCCTACCGTCTCAGTCCCTCTCGTTTCCTTCTGTCCCGTATCCTTACATCCTGTCTCCTAACGTCCTGTCACCTTATCTCCTCTCAGCCTCCTCTGGCTGAGGTGAGCTCTCCCCAGCATATCTCTCGTGCCTTCCCCTACTTTATCATCCACTGTCCCTCCACCGAAACCACTGGCACAACCCACCTCTCCCGTTCTACGTATAGTGTAAGGCGGCGACAATGCCCAGTTCCAGATCAGCCGACACATTAAATAGACGTATATGTTTTAATCAGACGTCTAGTCAAGCCAACACGACCCCGTCAACAAGGAATCAATTCGCTTATCGGGAGTCCTACAGTTAGGTCAGATGTGAGCCAGTTGGTTCAACGTTCAGCTTATACAAGCTGCTAACATTTGCGGTCACGGATCAGTTAATTTTATTCAAATAATTGATTGATCTCTGTGATGATGAATAGTTTCTTGTCTGTAATTACATATTTTATAATTGTTCACGTTTGATGAGATTTAACCAGATTTGTCAAGATTCTCATCCAACGCTGCTACGTCCAAATGGCAAGAGATTGATGAAGCCAGTGTGTCTCTAATACGTTTTCTTCAATGTTTGACCGCCCTTGTTGGACATATGTCAATTATGTCTTACACATATTCAGACTACACAAACTTCACAATTTAAATCCCCCGCAGAGTTCCTTTTGGATTTTAAATTTACCTGACGTATAAAAAAAATTTATTAATAGTTGAAAGGCTTAATCCAAACTGACATTCCGTGGCTTGTGGTTATAGTTATAGTTATAGTATATATATTCTGAGCAAACCTTGTTCGCTGAAGATTATGTGTGACAAAGTCAAAATAATGTGTAACAACGCTATGAATGTTCACATATTCGTTATTGTTTTAATTATTATTATATTATTATTATCCATATGAAAGGGAATAATAAAATACGAATACTAGATTAATGAAACTGCTCTGGGTCGGATTTATTCCACGAATCATCTCGGAATGCGCGCAACAATTACATAAATAAAATCGGTAATGCGTGCAATGGCAAATCGTGCTTGCTCAAGTGTTGATAATCCGCTCCATTAACTATTTATATTAAATAATGCATGGCTCGGAAAACGGCAGAATAGACATTTGAAAGCAACCAATCCGCTGGAAGGAGGCCGCGGGAGATGACTGAAGTTGTTCTTTACTTATTTGATCTACAATACGTGTGTTTAGTAATATGGATATGTTGTCGGTAGTTTGTTTACGAAAGAGAACATTGATCTTTATTATTGTTTAAATTTTAGCCATCTGATTTTCTTCAGATTCTTAAAAATCCAGACAACACCAACTCCTGTGTGCGTGCAAGTGTGCGTGCGTGCGTGCGTGCGTGCGTGCGTGCGTGCGTGCGTGCGTGCGTGCGTGCGTGCGTGCGGATAATATGTATGGATAATAGATTAATGGAATACATTACTTACTGACTGTGTAAATACTAGCAGTGTTAATTTCGGTCAACTTCTTAAAAACATAATTATCAAGCATCCGGCAACGTTAGAACTGTTGTACTCTCGACAAGCCAATGGCTTCCTTGTCTACTTGCCATCTGGAACATGTTGTCATGAATGGAAATCTTGTTAAATCCTGTTAAGCCTTGTTAAACATAACTCTTAGTCTTATTCTTAATTTGAGCAAAACACATTTATTGGAGAAGAAATGTGCAGTCCATCCGTGATGCCCGTGTTATCCGTTAAGTCCATGTTGTCCGTGTTGCCCGTTATGTCCGTGTTGCCCGTTATGTCCGTGTTGTCCGTTATGTCCGTGTTGTCCGTTATGTCCGTGTTGTCCTTGTAGTCCTTGTCCGTGTTGTCCTTGTTATCCGTGAGGTTTGTCCATGGTGTCCGTGGTGTCAATGTTTTCCGTGTTGTCAGTGATGTCCGTGTTGTCCGTGTTGCCCGCGTTGTACGCGTTGTTTGTGTCGTCTGTGTCGTCCGTTTCGTCCGTGGTGTCTGTGTCGTCTGTGTTGTTTGTGTTGTCCGTGTTGTCCGTGTTGTCTGTGTTGTCTGTGTTGTCCGTGTCGTCTGTGTCGTCTGTGTCGGCCATGTCGTCCGTGTTGTCCGTGTTGTCTGTGTTGTCCGTGTCGTCTGTGTCGGCCGTGTCGTCCGTGTTGTCCGTGTTGTTTGTGTTGTCAGTGATGTCCGTGTTGTCCGTGTTGACCGTGTTGTACGCGTTGTTTGTGTCGTCTGTGTCGTCTGTGTCGTCCGTGTTTTCCGTGTTGTCTGTGTTGTCCGTGTCGTCTGTGTCGTCTGTGTCGGCCGTGTCGTCCGTGATGTCCGCGTTGTCCGTGTTGTCCGTGTCGTCTGTGTCGTCCGTGTCGTCCGTATCGGTCCGGGTTGTCCGTTTTGTCCGTGCTTCCCACGTTTTCCATTTTGTCAGAGTTGTCCGTTTTGTAAATGTTGTCCGTGACGCCTTGCTCGACTGGTGACGTGTGTTTTGTACAAAGTGTCTATTGAAATGGACAAAGCCGCCGGGAATGCGCCGTCAAAGACACTGCAATTATTTAGTGGTGTCGTCCTCGCGCCCACTAATAAGGGCAACCAGGTCGCCCTCGTGTGAATTCATTTCCGCAGACAACGTTGGAAACCAGGAAATACGGCGTCATTACAGGCCGGGCGAGATGGGTAGTACGTGATTGATATGATTGGCAAATGGTAGTTCGCGCGTTTATGGTTATTTTCAGTTATTGTTGACAACCTGATCTTATATAATTAACACAGACGTTGACAAGTTGACGGGTGTCTTTATTTGATAACCATTTCCCGTGGATTGCAGGGTCACACTGTGTCGTGCCATCGACCGGACACTTTCCAAAATTTCAAACTGCTAGAAACCGCCTGTGAAACATCTCGTCGATACGTCATTTAATTCATTCAATATGTGATAAAAACTACCTTGACCTCACAAGACTAGCAATACAGACAAAACTAAATGTCATCCGAATTTTTCGGTAGAATAACACATTGCATGTCACGAAGAATCACGGTTACATAATATCCTCAAAACCCACATGAATATTATTTTAAACATTATGAAAACAATTAAATGTGAATATCCAAGGAACTATTTGCAATAACTCCTCTATTTAAGTGTTCATTTATACGTGACGTGTTATTGTCTGTCAGTATGAGCTTGGTGACCCAATAACAAGGTCAACTGAAAATAGACGTTAAATTGTTTGCCTGGATTAAGACGAACACAATGCATTTGACTTTTTAGCTGACCTTGAACTTGAGTCACAAAGGTCATATAACCATCTGCGTAACTGTCCGTTCAGTGATATTCATGGGAGGTGTTTCGTCCGATTAATTAACCTAATTACCGTTAGCTTTCTGGGCCGCGCGCGCAGGGCGGTCATTTCGGGTGAAATATAACGCTAAGTTTTAATGGTGCTATTACAAGCCATCTTTACTGTGCAAAGAATCGTGTTAATTAGGGTAGCTGCCAAATGAGTGAGGTCGAACACGATGTGACCTTTCCATCATGTCCAGCTGGGTGACTTCGCGAACAGCTGTCTGCCTGTGTTCGTCTGTGTTGCCCACGCTGGTGAGCGCGGTGTATATACTGCATGACCGCCAGGGTATGACGGACAACTATTTCTAGTTTCTAGGCATACGTCTCAACCGCTGCTAAACGTGTTTGAGTCGTTGAGGGATGCTCTATAAGCAACTTAGAGCCGTTGCTTAATCCCAGTTTCCCTGAAATACGTGGACGTTTATGTGTCGGTCGTTTTGTGCGCGCGCGCGTGTTCGTGTTCGTGTTCGTGTTCGTGTGTGCGTGTGCGTGTGCGTGTGCGTGTGCGTGTGCGTGTGCGTGTGCGTGTGCGTGTGCGTGTGCGTGTGCGTGTGCGTGTGCGTGTGCGTGTGCGTGTGGTGTGTGTGCGTGTGCGTGTGCGTGTGCGTGTGGTGTGTGTGTGTGTGTGTGTGTGTGTGTGTGTGTGTGTGTGTGTGTGTGTTTGTATGTGTGTGTGTGTGTGTGTGTGTGTGTGTGTGTGTGTGTGTGTGTGTGTGTGTGTGTGTGTGTGTGTGTGTGTGTGCGTGATTGCGTGCGCGTGCATATATATATATATATATATATATATATATATATATATATATATATATATATATATATATATATATATATATATATATCGGCGGTCTTCTCTGTTTCGAGTATGACATTAACATCACAAAATCGTTCAACGTTTTCTCGCACAAGCTCTTTCATGTTATATTTGGCCAATACGAGCTTCCAATTCAACAATACATGTGCTGTTCAGCATCATATAATATTATATAAAGTACGGCAAATAACTCTTGTTCGGCATTACGTAGCTTAATATATTCAACTGACAATATTGAAGTAAAACAATATCAATGTATTATAATAACCTGTATGGAATGATAACGTTGCATTGAGATAACCCTCTCCGTTACGTTTCCTCTGCTCGGGAGAATGTAGCTACATATGCCAAAACAATAAATCACGCGATTTTATTTAACATGGGCGTGTAAGTGATGTGATCTAATTCGAAATCTGAAGACACATGATTTCTCGGAACAGCTCTGCAGTATTTCATTCAGATAACCTGGTTAATTAGCATATCTACATTTGCATATCTACTACACACCAACTGTTGGTAAAAATGTGAAAAAAAAGTGTCGTTTGAAAATGACGCACAAACATTCATAATTCACGCGCCCAGACGTCAACAGAAGGCGGCGTCTAGCGCCCGCCAATTGCGAAAAGGGTACTACCTATTAAAACGTCGTTTGTCGTGTGGCTTACTTCCGGGAGTCTGAAATGAAGCAATTTACCTGAAACCTGCCTCCTCGAAGAAGGATTGATGCGGGAAATGGCTGGTTTCTTCGAAGACGTAACACGTGAGTCTTGCCGGAGACATGGCTGACGTATCAATCACGCCGTCAAACGTCACGGCGGCATATGTCGGCTCAGCGGATGAAAGGGCCTTGTTAGTCGATCGGTGTGGAGTATAATGTATCGTCTAAGACAAGGACCGCTCGATCTTCACTCCTGCGAGATTTCTCGCCCAAGCGACTCTCTTAAAAGTACATCCGTGGTTACATAAACACGAATATACGTTATTCGAAATTCACAATTAACATAGTTCGTTTTAAAATTTCGTTGCCCTGGTAAAATCACGATAGGCTTAATTAGTTTTACACGTGTGTCGCTGTTTCGGGTGATCGGCAAGAAATGTTTGCTTTTTATATAGACTAGTTATCGGGGATTTTGTGCTAGTACAGTAAATTATGCATTCCCATCGCCGTTCCTTTGTCAGTCGAAGGAGAGGGTTGCTGCCATTAACTTAGCAGCTTCTTATTTTACTGAAACACTTGCTGTCGCGAACATAAAAAAGATTCTTCCTTTACGGAAAAGCTCGCTGAAGGCGTGAACATAACAGCTTCTTCTTGTTTTGAAACGCTCGCTGAAGGTGAGTGTAACTACTTCCTTTATTGAAACACTCGCTGAAGGTGAACGTTGCTGTCGTGAACGTAACTTCTTCCTTTACTGAAACATTATCTGAAGGTGAACGGTGCTGTCGTGAACGTAGCAGTTTGTTCCTTTACAAAAACGCTCGCTGATAGTGAACGTTGTTGTCGTGAACATAACTTCTTCCTTTACTAAACCGCTCGCTGATGGTGAACGTAACTTCTTCCTTTACTGAAACATTCGCTGAAGGTGAACGGTGCTGTCGTTAACGTAGCAATTTGTTCCTTTACAAAAACGCTCGCTGATAGTGAACGTTGTTGTCGTGAACGTAACTTCTTCCTTTACTAAAACGCTCGCTGAAGGTGACCGTTGCTGTCGTTAACGTAACTTCTTCCTTTACTGAAACATTCGCTGAAGGTGAACGTTGCTGTCGTGAACGTAGAAGCTTCTTCTTTTACTGACACGCTCATTGACGTCTTCTTAGTAGACTTTCTTACGAGAAGCAACGGCCGTCGACGTCAGCATTGTCGTCACGTAACCCGCTCGCCTTCCGCCTGATGACGGACGCGACCCTGGCATAAAAAGGTTTAAAACCAGATGCCGCATTTATATCACGTCCCCGCGCTGTAGTCTACCATTCACACCGCAACAGTCGTCACGATTGGCATCGCACAGATGACGAATGACAGGATCACTGAATGACAGGATCACTGGATGACAGGATCACTGGTCGCGCCAGGTTCCTGTCATGCTGATGCGTAGAGAAAGAGAAAATATCTGAAGAAAAAACCTCGGTGAATAAGCAGAAATCCCAAAGGTATAACTTCAGGGTACTTACTTTGCCGAACAGGTGCGAAATGTGCGCATTGATCGCGGAGCTTAAGTGACAGGGATAGCGCTTGATGCGTGAAAACGTGATTCGCCAGCCAGACACAAGACTCACCATCAACATTACTGATGAAATGAAACCCGACAAGGATCGCGCGAAAAAGAACCGGACAAAGACGAAAACCAACGCCCGCGTAACATCGGTAACACTTAAGAACCCGGTGGTTTTAATGTGAATGTTCCTCATCGAATAACATGTTTACGTTGCATTTTGAATGGCCAGGTTGGTGTTTTTTTAATGATTCGCCCAGAATAACATGTTTACGCTGCATTTTGAATGGCCAGGTTGGTGTTTTTGTAATGATTCGCCCCAAATAACATGTTTACGTTGTAATGGTAAGGCTGAGGTTCATAAACAGAAAACGGTATTTTTTTTATTTTAGAATGTTGGTTCTTTGGACCCTTAACATATTTAATTGACGATTTATGTCCCGGTTTTTGTCAGATCATCCAACAATTCTATTCGCAGTATCACTTCTTCAATGCATCACTTAATCACAATCTTGAATTTTGCATGGTTCAACGTCTATTATTATCCCATCAAATAATAGACCCAGTTTACAGAGGAAGTAGATCAATCGAGCGACGACAAATACCGCGTAGCAAGTAGATACCGTATGGTACTAGGCTTAGCAAGTAGATACCGTATGGTACCAGGTGTAGCAAGTAGATACCGTATGGTACCAGACGTAGCAAATAGATACCGTATGGTACCAGACGTAGCAAGTAGATACCGTATGGTACCAGGCTTAGCAAGTAGATACCGTATGGTACCAGGCCTAGCAAGTAGATACCGTATGGTACCAGACGTAGCAAGTAGATACCGTATGGTACCAGACGTAGCAAATAGATACCGTATGATACCAGGCGTAGCAAGTAGATACCGTATGGTACCAGGCGTAGCAAGTAGATACCGTATGGTACCAGGCATAGCAAGTAGATACCGTATTTTACTAGGCGTAGCAAGTAAATACCGTATGGTACCAGGCGTAGCAAGTAGATACCGTATGGTACCAGGCGTAGCAAGTAGATACCGTATGGTACCAGGCGTAGCAAGTAGATACCGTATGGTATCAGGCGTAGGTTGCGTCAGTTCCAAACATCACATCGATGCGATATCTGCACGTAGAATCAATATTCGCTTTGCTCGTGGGACAATCGCTTTAATCGAGTTTTTGTGTCGCTCTTTACGTGCCCCAGTTGTTCCGTTCGATAAATTAATAAACAGACATTCCTTCTCATGTAATAAATAATATAAATTAACGTGCCACCTTCTGTTATAGCGGCGTCGTTGCTCTGTTTGGCAGCGGTCGGTTT
>OY759266.1:42228493-42280825 GCA_963662155.1 Lamellibrachia columna | reverse complement strand
AGTCGAGTATACTGCAGCGATGATAACGAAGACGAAAAGTGTGAACCAAATAGATGTGGCCAAAAGAATGAGGAACTCAACAACAACGAAGCAGCATCATCAACATTATCGTCATCATCATAATAGCAGCAACAGCAGCAGCAGCCGCAACAGCAGCAGCATCACCGGCAGCACCAGCATCATCCTCAGCGTCAGCATCGTCGGCAGCAACAACAACAGCGGCGGCGGCAGCAACAGTAACAGCAGAAACAACAACAACAACAGCAGCAGCAGCAACAACAGCAACGGCAGCGGCAGCAGCAGAAACAACAACAACAACAGCAGCAACAGCAACGGTGGCGGCAGTAGCAGAAACAAGAACAACAGCAGCAGCAACAGCAGCAACAACAGCAACGGCAGCAGCAGCAGAAACAAGAACAACAACAACAGCGACAGCAGCGACAGCAGCGACAGCAGCAATGCAGATTGTCAGATTACAAGGTCGTTCCAGATATTTTAAAAATAATTATTATTTAATAATAATTATTATTTCCCCACAATCTTTGTGTGTAATTCGCCGCAACACCGACGCATCAGAGAGGCTTGTTATGTTTCCAACACTTGCTCGTTAGGACGTAATAGCTGTCCTGGGCGTAGGTAAGGTGTCCTGTTTCAATCAATGCCTGGGTTTGTCTCTTTCCTGGCGGGTCAATTTAGTTATCAACGTTGCGTTTAATCAACGCGCGGGTCAATGCGCATTGTCAAGATTGTTCAAAGCTGCGTAACGCGAAGACCCACTAGTCGCATAATGCGCTGCTCGTTTTCCGTCTTGTCAATGTATTGCGCTTCTGTGCTTTGGTGCTTCACTGTGCTGGGTAACATTAGATGCAACGCCTTCAGTGACTACGTGCAATTGTCATGTGTGTCCTTCTTGTGGAACATCGTGCAGGAAACTATATATTACATTCGTGAACATGTTCAACAGGCTGGTAGAGAATAATGATGTAACGATTTTCTTCAAATCACAACTATTGAGATTTATTTACTCTACGTTTCGTCTACCTTCGGAATCTTCCTCGCGAACGGAAATCTTGGACGACTAGTTCTTCTTCTGCTCGCCAGATGGCATGGCAAGCAGTCCGTCCCATACGTGGGTGAGTAAACACCTCACACGTCACGAATCATGATTAGTGTCGTCTTTCTGATCTCTCTTCTAGTCAGTACTTCATTGATGTGATTGTTCCAGTTTTGTACAGTAGGGTTCTGTGTGGTTATCGGTTCTTGGTTACCATTTGTTCACATTAAGAGTCTGCTACAGTTTTAGTATTTATTACAGAGTGAACATTACAAATACACAAGTAACAGCACCAATTGACACCACTCCAATTGTCACCATTTCAATTGTCACCATTCCAATTGTCACCATTCCAATTGTCACCACTCCAATTGTCACCATTCCAATTGTCACCACTCCAATTGTCACCATTCCAATTGTCACCATTCCAATTGTCACCACTCCAATTGTCACCGTTCCAATTGTCACCATTCCAATTATCACCACTCCAATTGTCACCACTCCAATTGTCACCATTCCAACTGTCACCATTCCAATTGTCACCACTCCAATTGTCACCATTCCAATTGTCACCACTCCATTTAGTGGATTATTTGGATACCGCAGAGTTTACAATACCAGGAATGTGTGACTTTATTACTGATGCGACCTCTTGAATATTGGTCCAATGGCTGAATATAAAAATTATCGTTCTACTAATCTGTACTAGACACAACTAGGTACAACTAGGTACAACCCAAGACACAACTAGGTACAACTAGGTACAACTAGGTACAACCCAAGACACAACTAGGTACAACTAGGTACAACCCAAGACACAACTAGGTACAACTAGGTACAACTAGGTACAACTAGACACAACTAGGTACAACCCAAGACAATTTATCCACCACTATTTGTCGCAAAAAAATAGTGTTCATATTTATGATGATGCCATTAATCGGAGAGAAACGTGCCTACCTGTGATTCTCTTATGTCCAAACGTCGCCACAGTGTTTCGGTTGAACGAGTGTGTAACCTAGACCCGATGCTGTAACCCGGCACCGCTACAGCACTAATATATACTACTACGTGTACTATGTACAAGAAAGAGCACTTATTGCTACAACGCTGGCTGGAGTTATTACTTTAAAATATAATCTCCCGATAGTGGTCGCGCACAACACCGCTTATTATGTATGACGACGTTTGATCAGTGGAAACGTGTTCAAGAATGTCTATTTCAACGAGTGTTTAGCCAACTGAAGCCACGTGGCAACAGTTGCAATAAATAAGCAATACTAATAATTACTACGAACTTCAATAGCACAAGAGCTCAGAGGTGCAATAAAACAGAATCATTTAGCTCAATCATGAACAGGGACGTGCAAAAGTCTTTATCAGAACGAGAGACCACCGAAACTTTACGACAGAAATGCAATTTTGAATAAATATGTTTTGAGTGTTTTCGTAAGTTAGCTGTGGTTTCAGTTGATTTCAAAGTGATGGGTAATTCATTCCATGCCATAGGCGCGGCTACAAAGAAAGCATGTTTGCCCAAGTTAAGATTAGTTTTAGGGAACAATTGTTGAGAAATAGATAAAAGGAGATAACATCACCATGGCACAAGTCTACGATGTTGCACTGAGCAGCTTTAGCCAATGACCCGGTTGTTTTCAAGCGATAAATCGGACGTCGTTGCGCAACTTGTGATAGTCTCGATGCCTGGCAATTCCGGTGGGACACGTTCTATACCATATCTACGAAATCTTCGATAGAAAGTAGACAAGGGAACTCTTGAGACGCTTAAATGTATGACCTATGACGTCTTCAGAAGAATCAATCGTGCAACGAGGATACGGTGTAGTCTAAAAACTTACGATATATGATGTCCTTTGAATAAATAAGCACGTAGAGTTCACCGAAGGCCAGCGACGGCAGCACTCACTATATAGAAGGTTAAGCGTGTTGCGATGATACGGAATACGGTAAAGCCCAACATTAATATCGTCTTCAAAACACGCAAGAATGTTAAGTCGAAACGTTAGAGGGGACAAAAATGACGAACTATTATATGGTGTATTTAGAAGAAAATTATGTTTGTTGAGACGATCCAATAAAGTACAAAACACACGAACGTGCGTGCGTGCGTGCGTGCGTGCGTGCGTGCGTGCGTGCGTGCGTGCGTGCGTGCGTGATGTTTGATGGTGCTTGGTGAGATACTCCCTAACAGCTGAAGACAGCTCAACTGCGAGGTAGTAGTGAGTTTAGAGATCGAGATCAAGACAGATTGTTTTCCGTTTCCCCGCGTGAGACCTTTCACTTGGCATATATATAGACACCATATTGAAGGGACCAACGGCTGTTAGTGTCTCTTCCGAAAGACACAGGCGATGTGGGGTGAACGAAATTACCCAAGTTTCGAAACGGCAGGAGGTAGATTCGAAGCCCGGTCACCTCGATCGACAGTCCGACTTTATGCATAGCAAGCGATTTAACATCATACGGTGTAAGACAAAACGACCTATGTCGTTTTCCGATGAAGTGCATTTCGACGATATGGGAAACCTCATAGAACAAAACCGCAAGACGAAATGTTTGTTTAGCATAGATCTATGAAAAGGAAAAGGATAAATGGATCTCTAGATACGATTAAGATATCATTACATATAACAGCAAGAGTTCGTAATAGCATACATGTGTCTAGGGTGCTGGATTAAAAATGTTTGTGTATTCTGGTAGAAACGTTTTGCGGGGCCCGAGAACGAGTGCCAGAAAGACGAAGATATAAACGAAGATATAAACGAAGATATAAACGCGTGGCATTAACTATGGATGTAACCCCGCATACCTTAGCGTTTGTTCAACATATTATTGTCGACGAGGGAATACAAGAAACTACAGCGTATGTTGACAAACAAGGCAAACAACGACAAGTATGAATTACAGCATACAATAAAGTAGAAAAAGTTAGAAAATAATGCAAGAATTACAGCGTAACACAGAGACTGTTCAAGTTCTCACGAGCAAACAAAAGTTGATATACAACTATTTTCCATCAAATTATTTACCAACGGTTCTAGAGATGTTATCATGTAAATAGGCAGACCTGATTATATATATATATATATATATATATATATATATATATATATATATATATATATATATATATATATATATGTTGAAGTTTCTCAACCACTAATATAATAATAATAATAATGTTTTATTTCAGGCAAGAGACCATAATATTATAAATACATACAGGTTAAAAAAACATGAATATACACACATGATGAACAATAGAGGTACATGTAGTGAGAAAAATATATATATATAAATATACATACATGACGTGTAGTAAAATATATATATAAGATAAATAAGGATAAAAAAATATATTTGTATAAAAGTACAAACATCATGAATTAAAAGCATACAATTGATCAATCCAATGTTTAATCAATGGACTTCGATAATAAATAAAAGTGTGAAGATAATTAACAAAAAGTATATTGTCGGATTTTTCCAACCGGCATAAAAGGCTAAAAATTTATGAGCGAATACGTTCATTAAAGGATTTAACATAATTAGTAGCGAACATATGGCTTGCAGTACAGCGGGTTGATAGGTTGTGTATAATTCTAAAACTGTTGTCATAAGCGACAGTAATACCTTTCAGACTCTGTTTTTTAAAATGACACCAAAGACTTGAGGTGTACATTGAACCACAGTATGAATTAAATAAAGTTGTTTTAATGGAATTGTTGCATAAGTAAAATTTTCTGGCTAAAGCATTTGCCTGAGCATAGAGACATCTTTTCTGCCTGGCAATATCGTCATCATCAGTAAGATTATTGTTTATAATATGGCCAAGGTATTTACATTTCTCAGTGTAAGGTAGTGTATGGTTATTGATAACAACAGGATGAATATTTTTCTTGTCCCTAGGTTTGTTATCAATAACCATACAGACAGATGTTTTGGCATTGTACGTTATATCAAACATATTGCCATACTTGGCACAACAATCGGTGAGTTTTCTCAACCCCGCAACACTAGGTGAAAAAACACAAAGGTCATCGGCATACATCATATGATTCATTATGGTTCCTGCATAAAGACAGCCAATTTGTAATTTATTCAAATTTACACTTAAGTCATCCATGTAAACGTTAAAAAGATGTGGAGAAAGGATTCCACCCTGCTTAACACCGTTTGAAACGGTAAAAAATTCTGAGAAGCTACAACACCATCTGACAGTGAATTTCTGGGTTCTGTACCAGTAATAAAGAATGCTAACAATAAAAGAAGGACATTCCCGGTCAATTAGTTTGGTGAATAGCTTACTATGATTGACTAAATAAACGTCTGCGCCATTTCCCATTCCGTACTGAGCATAATCAAGCGAACCAGTCTATTCTGGGTCGGGTGCCACTACGCAAGAAATGTCAAGATTAACATAGAACTAATACGTTTGATGGCTTTACTAAACCAGTTCTATTACAAACTTCACGTCCTTATTTTATGACGTTTTCTCCACCTTGTTAGCCCCACATCACTTTCGGGCGATGTCACGTACACGGCTATAGCTTAGACGTTGAAGAGAGGTCGGAGCGCGATTCAAGGGAAGCGAAAAGATACTCTAAGTGGCTCGTCAGATGGATTATGATTGATTTTGTGGGGGCCGTTTCTGTGGGTGGCCTCGTGCCACTTGCGCCATTGGTTAATCCGGCACTGCGTGTGTCGGTGCCTGATTTCAACACGGAAATGCAGCTCTGCTAAGACCGAAACAAATTCATTGCAATTTGCTTATATCCCGTCATACGGTCACGTTGATAATATCGGTCATACTACATGATATATTTTTCTTTTCTAAATTTCGCTAACTATGGATCTTTTGGCAATGTAATTACGACTATTTCAATTTGGCTTAGCATGTCCGCCCAATGCTAATACAGAACCTCGAAACGAAAACATAATGACTCTCAGTGCGATGTGTAAAGATGCACTAACTGCTGCTTCTCGCTTCCGGAACGACGACTTGGTCGAAAACAGAATTGATAACGTCTTCCGACCTTCACTGAAACAGTCGCGTCAGTTGAATTATTGACGCCAACTGTGGGATTCTCTCGACAGCAAACCCATTCCTGCGTCCGACTCTCTGTCCAACGAGACCTATTTCCGCATGTCCAGCACGTAGCTTCCGGCTGTTTTTGCTTAGACTAATGATAGCAACCAACGACTTCTAGACGACAATTAGGACGAAAGACGCAGAAAGGCTTATTTTTACCAGTTGTTTAGTTCAATTTCCGGAATGGTCACGCGTGAAAGGTTTTTTCTTCTTGTCTTTTCGTCTTGTGTGTTGGCCAACACTACTAATGAGTCAAACCACATATGACTGGTTTTTCGGCAGACATTTTATTTTGGAACGTTTCGTCAATTTAAGCTTTTTTTGATGTGATTTGTCAGATGGTTGCTGTGTGTATCTGTAGCGAATATTGGCATGGCGTCCCAGCGTTTTACAGGCCGAACCGACTGATGTAAACCAACTGACGTAACAAGTCGGAAAACGTGGTCGGTGACTGAGCGTCTTCGATCGGCTGTAGTCACGCGGAGGAATTCGTCGGTGGAGCATGTTCGAACCTGATCTAGAAGTGCTGCGTTAATTCACTTTAAACATGACGACAAGTCCACGTACTACAACCATCATATACTGCCACACCACCAACACCGCCACCACCGCCAGCACCGCCAGCACCACCAGCACCACCAGCACCACCAGCACCACCAGCACCACCAACACCACCAGCACCACCAGCACCACCAGCACCACCAGCACTACCAGCACCACCAGCACCACCAGCACCACCAGCACCACCAGCACCACCAGCACCACCAGCACCACCAGCACCACCAGCACCACCAACACCACCAGCACCGCCAGCACCGCCAGCACCGTCAACACCACCAACACCACCAACACCACCAACACCACCAACACCACCAACACCACAACTATCATCACCAACACCACAACCAACGCCAATGCTGCAGCTCCAAATTTATGCGTTTATTGTGACTGTGTTCCACAAGACTTGACCAAATATCGTTACTTTAAACTAGTATCTTTGCGTACATGTTTAATGCTGTAACAAAGCTATTTGACAAAGAGCAATCACTTAGACATGTCACGGGCCAGATTCGCCAAGTTGTCAGTTGTTCGCGCGATCATTTTGCTGATGTGACTTGTCAATGCATCTGAATCCTCGTCGTTCGTGTCTCCAGCGCATCAGTCAACGGATGCACTGACCAAAATGACATAAAAACGGCATAGGCGGTAAAATGCGTACACAAGTTTGAATGGAATTGCGGACTTCATACTTCTTCATACTTCATACTTCGTACTTCTACAAAAATTATGTTGACAAATCGCAAGTGTACTGCGTAGAAAGATCACAATGTCAAATATGAAGAGTTACGACAATTGGCAGTTCTTTCAGTTCCGTATAGAGGGTTCCTTCTCCAAAGGGCAGCGCCACACAGAGTGCCTCCGTACTCAGCGATCACCCACTCGCTATATGTGGGGCCCGCGTCGGCCGATATATAGGGCCTGGATTGATTAGTATGTGCCACCGTAGTGATGATACCACTACAATATTGACTAGTCAAATGTACCTTGAACAAAACAGAGAGTGGTATCATCTTGTTCGATCGTCATACATTTGATTAGCTAAGTGATGTCTTACCAACGATAGGTCCTAGAAAGTCTGCCAGTGATCTTGATACATTGTACTGTATTGACCCTGTATAGTGCACAATAGGTCTGAGAGGGTTGCCTGGCTTATGGATTCTCGAAGTGCAGTACATCCTTTGTACATCCTTTGTACATCCTTTGTACATCCTTTGTACATTCTCAGCTCTCGACTCAGCCGCGTATGAGACGGCCTGCTTGTCATGCCAACTGGCGAGCGGAAGAAGAACTAGTCTTCCCAAAATTCAGTTCCCGATGGAGGCTACCGAAGGTAGCCGAAACGTTGAGTAAATAAATCTCAATAGTTGTGATTACAAGAAACGTTACTGTTACATACAAAAGCTCCTACAATCAACAAAACAATCAACAAAACAAATGTGATTTCCTCTCATTTTGTAAGTCAACGTTTGAACGGTGAATCGAAAGAGAAGCAGGAACCCGAGAGCTGGACGACGACACGTACACGACACTCGCGAAAAAATCGCCCTTTCTTTCTTATGTTGACGCACTGACCACTAAATTAGGTGGAAAGACGCGGCCGACTTACCCAACAGGCAGTCATCCATGTTTATTTGAACTTTGCAACCTCGCAATGACCCTCTAGGGCGTAGTGCAAGCGTCGTATCGCCTCAATGAGGCAACATATCATCCCAAGGTGTCCCACGGCGCGCTCGGTCGACAGAAGAACGAAGGCTTCATAGACGTAACCAATTAACGTATCTAGCTCGTGCTACGTTAATAAATACTGTTACATGATATTGCTTTCATTCATTTCTTTTTAATAAATAGGACGAAAAAAACTAGGGATGTTGTGAACCGTGGTGGGTGATTAAGTTGTATTTGGTGAAATGGTGTTGGTTTAAGTGACAAACGTTCGACGTTGGCGCAACAGCAACTTAATTGTTATCCAATGTGGCGTTTGTTACAACCAGTAATGCAATCATCGACCGGTATTGTAATAACCGACCGGTAATGTAATAATCGACCAGTAATGTAATAAATCGACCGGTTATATAATAATTAACCGGTAATGTAATAAATCGACCGGTAATGTAATAAATCGACCGATAACGTAATAAATCGACCGATAATGTAATAATCGACCGGTAATGTAATAATCGACCGGTAATGTAATAAAAACGGTGAAGATGATAATGATGACAATGATGATGAAGATGATAAATGGTAATGATGATGATGAATAGGAGGAGAAAGATGAAGATAATTAAGGGTTTATCTTAGTGCTGATGATTATGAGGATGATAATTATTATGATGATGAAAACAACTACGTCAGCCTCATCAGCCTCATCGTCCTGCTCCTCCTCCTCATCCTCCTCCTCCTCCTCCTCCTCCTCAACATCCTCATGTTCACCCGTATACTTAAAATAAGATTCTCAGAACGCAGGCAGGGTAGCAGGGAAGACGAAAAGGAAGGGGTCCTTTAAAAAAATAAACGTTAATCTCAAATGGAAGGTACTATTTAAACAAAATAACTAGCTGATCGTCTCAAACAAATTAAGGTGTCACATCGTAAAATTAAGAAGTCTTCAAAAAAAGTGAAGGGAACATAAACAAATTTAAGGGGTCATTACAAAAAATCAACTAGCTGATCATCTCAACAGATTAAGAAATCATATCATAGAATTAAGGGTCATATCAAAATACAAATAAAACGAGTCATCAAATGCAAACTTAAGATTTTGTTTAAACAAACTATAGTGTACTAAGGGATCATATCATAAAGAAAACTGTAAAGGGTGATTTATCAAAAATTAATAAGCTGATCGTTACGATATCTTAACTTGGATCATCTCAAAACATTAATGGGTCATGTAATAAAATAAGTTAGTCTTCTAAAAAAGTAAAGGATAATTTCAAAAAGTGTAAGGGATCATTTAAAAACTGATATAGCTGATTGTTTGAAAAATATGGGATCATCTCATACAAAATAACGGGGCTTGTCGAAAAAGCTGTGGGATCACAAAACATGCAAGCGGTCATTAACAATAAACTAGCTGATCGTCCCAATAAATCAAGGGATCATCTTAAAACATCAAAAGGTCACCTCATACAATAAAGGGGTCTTCTAAAAAAGTTAACGGATCATTAAAAACGTAATATTCATTAAAATAGAACTAGCTGATCGTCTCAATAAATAAAAAAATCATCTTAAAACATTAAAGGGTCATCTCATAAAATAAAGGGGTCTTCTCAAACAAGTTAAAAAAAATAGAAGTGTAGATTAAAAAGAACTGGCTGATCGTCTCAATGCATTCAGGGATCATCTCAAGACATTAAGCGATGATCTTCCCATAAAATAAAAGGGTCTTCTCAAAAAGGTTAAGGTGTCATTTCACAGTAAATGTTCATTAAAAAGAACTTACTGGTCGTCTTAATAAATTAAAAGATCATCTTAGAATATTAAAGGGTCATCTCATAAAAAGAGGACTATTCAAAAAGGTTAATGGATCGTTTTAAAAATAGACGTGTTGATCAAAAAGGACTAGCTGATCGTCTGAACACAGTAAGGGATCATCTCAGAATATTGGCCATCTGATAAAATAAAGGGGTTTCCTCAACAAACAAAAATATTCATAAAAAAGCAAGCGCTATATGTCTGAAGTGTGGACAACTAGTTCTAAAGATAAGCGGGAACCCATTTAAAGGATAATCGAGCAAAATATAAAATGTAGGGGTACATTTAAAATTTACGACATTAAGAGGTAATCCCAAAACTAAATGGTATCTTTAAATTAAAAAGCGATCACCTCAAAACGTAAAATTAGAGGCTGCTTTTTAGATGGCCCTCTTATTAAATTTTTAGATGACTCCTTAATGTGTTGATATCCCACTTAACTTTTTCAGATGATGAGTTAGTTATTTTGTAAAGTGAACCTTACATTTTTCAAAATGATTCCTTAATTTATTTTAAAAATCCGTTTAATTTGTTTGAGATAACCCATTACATTTTCGATGTGACCCCATAATTTTGTGATGACCTCTTAAGTTTGTGTTTTGTTACGAATCCTTACATGTTTGGATTCCCCTTAATTATATGAAGTGACCGCTTGGGAAGATCCCATTATTTTATGAAATGATCCCTTAATTTATTGACAAGATCAGCTGGTTCATTTGTAATGACTAGTTAAACTTTTAAACACGATTCCTTAACTTTTTTGAGTAGACACCCTTAATTTTTTAGATGATCCCTTAATTTGTTGAGTCAATCAGCTAGTTAACGTGTTAATGACTTCTTACATATTTTGTGACGATCCCTTAACTTTTTTGAGAAGACCCATTCATTTTATGAGATGACACCGTAATTTATTTAACTTTTTTCGAGACGAACACTTGATTTTATGATATGACCCCATAATGTTTTGAGATGATCAACTAGTTCATTATTAAATTACTTCTTAATGCCTCCTTTTTAAATTATCCTTTAAATTGTTTTTGATAAATCCCTTAATTCTAGTCATATTTTAGAATACTTTAGGTGCCCTTTAATCGATGATAATGATAATAATAGATGAACATTTCAGTTGACTGAAATTAAACTCCACTTTATTTTTTGAGACAACCCCTTAATTGTTTCAGCTCATACCTTAGTAATTTTTTGGCGATTAACCTTACGTTTCTAATATAATCTCACATTTAATTTTGAAATTTCCCCAAGTTATTTGAGATGACCCCTTAATTTGATGAAATGATTAGGTATTTCTTTTTAAGCATTTTTAATGATCCCTTAAATAATTGTTTGAGATGATCCATTAATTGATTGTAGATTACCTCTTTCATTCGTGAGGTGACCAGTTTTAAAGACCCCCCTTCTTCCTTACCGCTCTGTCTGACTCGGTCCGATTGTTTGCCAACATGTAGTTACTGTCGTGCGTTACCTGGGAGGTTATATGAACGGCATTCCATATGTCCTCACAGAAAACATGCGGCTCACTCGTTCTGAGATTCCTATGTTAATCATACGTTTGTGAACGTCGAGTGAGTGTCAGCATGGCTAGCCGTTATAAGGGTGAACATGAGGATGATGATGACGATGAGGAGGAGGAGCACGATGATGAGGCTAAGGATGTCATTGTCTTCGTCCTCATATTCGTATTAATGATCACCCTCATTGTCATCATCATCAGCATCACTAAGACTGCTTAATTGTCTTCATCTTCTTCCTTATCATAACCATTTATCACCCTCATCTTCATCATCATTATCATCGTTATCACATTACTGGTCGAGTATTACATTACTGGTCGATTATTACATTACTGGTCGATTATTACATTACCGGTCGATTATTACATTACTGGTTGTAACAGGCGTTTGTTGAAGTGCAATTAAATGTGCTTAATAATTTGTTAGTTTGAACAACCTACTTTGATTTACATCAACGTTATCAATGGGTGGACAATCAGTAGCTTTAAAAGGAAACGCTTCTTATATCGATTACGACGACAACACACAAGTAGTATTTGTCTTCCATTACTCTCGTAGAGAATATTGACTGAAGTGTGGATGACATGTTATTTTTGGGAGCGAACATTTGTGTTGATAAGCCTAGCAACGCTCTGGTTATATATTAGGGAAATTATTAAAAAATTACGACGCGAAGTAATAACAGCGACGAAACTTACTGTGGTGTCAATCTGTTGTAACATCTAGATCTGTTGTAACATCTAGATCTGTTGTAACATCTAGATCTGTTGTAACATCTAGACAACGTGGACTTGTTGAGCGCGGAAAACACACGTGTGTTGGTTTTATGCGAAAATAATTGCGCTGCAATAAAAAACCGGGTTGGAGCAAAAGCAACATAAAAGTCGGGCGGTCGTTGACACATGGTCATAAGTATACGCATAACGCATACCTTGACCACATGGCCGTACAGCATACATACCTTAACCACACGGCCGTACAGCATACATACCTTGACCACATGGCCGTACAGCATACATACCTTGACCATATGGCCGTACAGCATACATACCTTGACCACACGGCCGTACAGCATACATACCTTGACCACACGGCCGTACAGCATACACACCTTGACCACATGGCCGTACAGCATACATACCTTGACCACATGGCCGTACAACATACATACCTTGACCACATGGCCGTACAACATACATACCTTGACCATATGGCCGTACAGCATACATACCTTGACCACACGGCCGTACAGCATACATACCTTGACCACACGGCCGTACAGCATACATACCTTGACCACATGGCCGTACAGCATACATACCTTGACCACATGGCCGTACAACATACATACCTTGACCACATGGCCGTACAACATACATACCTTGACCACATGGCCGTACAGCATACATACATTGACTACGCGGTCATAACGCATACCTGCAATGTATCGCTCAAAATTAATTAGCTTTAATATCGGCGTAATTGGAATAAGTTCGTCCGCAGGGCGCGTCGTGTCGTTAATAACACGAACACGGGCCGACATCGAGGCGCATTGTCCCGAGTGTGAGAAATGCCACATTGCTGGGTTCGGCTTCGCCTGGCAGACGCATCCATCCTGCACGGTGATTGGCGCACGGCTATATTTAACGATTAGCCGCGTGGAACCACGGAGTCGCGCGGCCAACGGCAGCATCGTTACTGGAAGCGAAGCTCGCAGTCGATCATCGGGATACCCTCTGCAATTACCCTTGGCAAGAACCGCTACTGTTATGTATACAGGCGGATGTCTATAGGGCGAAAACCTAAGCCAGACCAGGCGAAACGCTGTGCGAGAAAACGCGTCTGACGGCCGGTGTGCGT
Organism: Lamellibrachia columna; assembly: GCA_963662155.1. Classification (NCBI taxonomy): domain Eukaryota; kingdom Metazoa; phylum Annelida; class Polychaeta; order Sabellida; family Siboglinidae; genus Lamellibrachia; species Lamellibrachia columna. The sequence continues at coordinate 42,267,231 of OY759266.1, read as the reverse complement.
GTGAGTGTGTAAGCGTTCAGACGCCGTATCGCGCACTGAGCTTTTGTCCGCATCAGGTAAGTTTTTGTTGGCGTTTAATTTAGCAATTAGTAGAATCCATATGAGACTGTACATAGTTGGATAATCTATATTACGCGTGGTCGCTGGAGTACTGGACCCTTAAAGTGAAGACTAGAAGCTTGGTCATAGTCTTCCATTCCAGTTACACCAGTTCATTCAGGTATATAAATGAATACATGGAGACGTGGGTTATAAACGTCATGACTGTCGTTAGAACCTTGGACGTTGTCTTTAGTCCACTTCGTGGATCACTTCACTTCTGTGTAAATGAATGCCTGTGGGTTTGAACTTCGATTGCTACAGTTAGAAGCTGAGCCATCTTCTTCCATTCCCCGTTGTGTCGTATCCAAGGGTCAGGTAAATTCTCACACACTTCCGCCAAGGTAAGTAAACCTGTGTTAGGTAGATCATTGTATATTTTCGGACACACGAAATGAGTCATTTGGTGCGTGCGACTGCCTAGCTGACGCCGTTTGCACGACAACCATCAATGAGCCGTCAAGAGAATATGATCATAATTATGTTAATGATGTTGGTCCGATCTCCTCAGTCGTTCGTGTTTGTTTAACGAACATGACACCAGCGCGTGGACAGGTTACGCAACAGCTTCAACAGCGAATGTGGTTTCTCCGTTACAACAACAACAACAGCAGCAACAGCAGCAGCAACAACAACAACAGCAGCAACAACAACAACAACGACAACAACAGCAGCAGCAGCAGCAGCAGCAGCAACAGCAGCAGCAGCAACAGCAGCAGCAGCAGCAGCACGTAGAGCAGCAGCACGTAAGATGTGTATACATTGCACACCTCCACAATGCTCACCTCCACATTGCACACATCCACATTGCACACCTCCATATTGCACACATCCACATTGCATACCTCCACATTGCACACATCCACATTGCACATATCCACATTACACACCTCCGCATTGCACACCTCCACAATGCTCCGAGTTAAGTCACCAGCAGGACATTTTAGTAGGACGTGACGGTGCGTTTCCGCTATTTTTGAAAGTTATTACTGAACTATCGCCTGTACAGGAACCCGCCTACAAGGCGTGGAACTCGTGTAAACATCATTAAACGCCTAAAAAAGACTGATGTTTGAGAGCCCGACGTACAATAATAACAAACGTACTGGCAACATTGTAATGGATTTCACTTCACCTATGTACGTTAGGGTGGTTTGGCAATATTATCATCAACGGACGAATGTACTGCATACGTACTAAGAAAGAATATGTTTAATGTACTATAGTACCAGCACTAAGAGCCGGCCGTTGTTATTCCATCGTTTTCAATATCAGACCCACCATCGACCCATCGACGTCAGCTGTTAATCGGGTGTGATTGTCACCGAGGTTGTTCGCGCTCAGCGGAGCAAGGTTGCTTTCGTCGCCGAGAAGCTGTCAATGTTTGAATACCAGCCGACTCGATTTCAGTGTCATAACAATAACAAACTTTGACAAACGCTCAGCTATGACACGTCGAGTAAGGAATGACAAAATGATCAACTGCGTGTTCAATTATTTTCAAATCTGGAAACCTAATGACATGCAACTTTTCTGCCACTATTGTCACAGCTGCCGCTGCTGCTGCTGCTGCTGCTGCTGCTGCTGCTGCTGCTGCTGCTGCTGCTGCTGCTGCTGCTGCTGCTGCTGCTGCTGCTGCTGCTGCTGCTGCTGCTGCTGCTGCTGCTGCTGCTGCTGCTGCTGCTGCCGCCACTGCCGCCGCTTTCATCGCCGCCGCCGCCGCCGCCGCCGCCGCCGCCGCCGCCGCCGGCGCCGCTGCTGCTGCTGCTGCTGCTGCTGCTACTGCTGCTGCTGCTGCTGCTTTCGTTGTTGATGGTAACATTGTTGTTGCGACTCCAGCTGCAGGTCATGATAATATTAATAACAAATAACATCGTCAATTATTGGACGTGTTGTCGTTTGTCATCTCAACTTCTTGCGGGCGCCGTCTGCAATATTGCCCTTGCAGAGATCTGCCAACCGGCTCTGCTAATTGCAGACTTCGTGTTGTCGCCGCCACGTCTGGTCAACAGGGCATCGCCATCGGCGGACAAACACCACTAAACACGTCTGGTCAACAGGGCATCGCCATCGGCGGACAAACACCACTAAACACTGCTATTACGGACGAGTTCCATCCGTGCATATTGCAAGCTGGTATTGCTTAATTATAAATAATTGTAGCCTTCGTTTCGCGCATAAACTGAGAAACTGCACTTGCACGCGAAGACACGCCCAGTGAGCCCTCATAGACGGTGTCATACAAAGTGGCGCAAGTCCGGGGAATACAAAGTGTGTTCCTGTTAAGTATCTACGTTATGCCGGTTGTTTCCATACAAACATATTATATGTGGTCTGGCAGTTAAGGCTAGGGGTCACGTAAATGTACATTTATGTATAAGTACAAGTGTATAAAAATTTATGTACAAGTACAAGTCCCAAAACTTATCAAACAATTACCTCGAAACGCGTCAATTTCAAGTACATTGGGTCACGTACAAGTACATTTTAGTCAAAATAAGACGAACATTCGGTTGTTCCTTTTACTGATGTATCGCTGTGTTCACGTTGCTGTGTGGCTCCATGGCTCAGCACTGGAACGTAAACCCAGGCCCTGTTATTGTGTGGCTCAGCACTGGGACGTAAACCCAGGCCCTGTTATTGTGTGGCTCAGCACTGGGACGTAAACCCAGGCCCTGTGGTCGTGTGACTCAGCACTGGAACGTAAACCCATGTCCTGTTGTTGTGTGGCTCAGCACTGGAACGTAAACGCAGGCCCTGTTGTTGTGTGGCTCAGCACTGGGACGTAAACCCAAGCCCTGTGGTCGTGTGACTCAGCACTGGAACGTAAACCCATGCCCTGTTGTTGTGTGGCTCAGCACTGGAACGTAAACGCAGGCCCTGTTGTTGTGTGGCTCAGCACTGGAACGTAAACCCAGGCCCTGTTGTTGGGTGGCCCAGCACTGGGAAGTAAACCCAGGCCTTTTGTTGTGTGGCTCAGCACTGGGAAGTAAACCGAAGCCCTGCTGTTGTATGGCTCAGCATTTGGGAAGTAAACCGAAGCCCTGTTGTTGTGTGGCTCAGCACTGAGAAGTAAACCGAAGCCCTGTTGTTGTGTGGCTCAGCACTGAGAAGTAAACCCAGGCCCTGTTGTTGTGTGGCTCAGCACTGAGAAGTAAACCCAGGCCCTGTTGTTGTGTGGCTCAGCACTGAGAAGTAAACCCAGGCCCTTTTGTTGCGTGGCTCAACAATGGGAAGTAAACACAGCCCCTGTTGTTGTGTGGCTCAGCACTGAGAAGTAAACCCAGGCCCTTTTGTTGCGTGGCTCAACAATGGGAAGTAAAGACAGCCCCTTTTGTTGTGTGGCTCAGCACGAGCAAGGAAGCAATTACATGCATTTAGTATTAAATATAGGTTTTCCTGAATTCGCGTAGTAGTGTCCTAAATGCAGAAATTCACGTTAATACATTGACTGATATTCTTATGCGGTAGAACAACATCAGAACATGTGGATGCTTGTAAGTTCAAAAATGAGAAAAGCGAGAAAGGTATCGAAATGTCAACGTGTATGCCATATAGTCTGACTGAGGTGCATTACTTTTGAGTAGCAGTAGATTAACAATTGTGGATTCTCTACAAGCCGATTCGGCAATGGCTTCCTATAGTGTCACCTATAGCTATCAGCTTTAGATGACAAACAAAGTCCACGCTACCCCAGTGAGAAGCAATGATCACACAGAAGCAGCTGTTACGCTAGTCAGTATCACATGTACACTGTTTAATAATATTTTCCTCGAGTGTAGTGATGATTTAGTAGTGAACTACGAAACGAATGAAACATAGTAAAGTTTAATGACGCAGTATGTGACCAGTGTAGTCCGCCAACGTAGTCCGCCAACGTAGTCCGCCAACGTAGTCCGCCAACGTAGTCCGCCAACGTAGTCCACCAACGTAGTCCACCAAGGTAGTCCGCCAACGTAGTCCACCAACGTAGTCCACCAACGTAGTCCACCAACGTAGTCCGCCAACGTAGTCCACCAACGTAGTCCACCAACGTAGTCCGCCAACGTAGTCCGCCAACGTAGTCCACCAACGTAGTCCACCAACGTAGTCCGCCATAGTAGTCCACCAACGTAGTCCGCCAACGTAGTCCACCAACGTAATCCACCAACGTAGTCCGCCAACGTAGTCCGCCAACGTAGTCCGCCAACGTAGTCCACCAACGTAGTCCGCCAACGTAGTCCACCAACGTAGTCCACCAACGTAGTCCACCAACGTAGTCCGCCATAGTAGTCCACCAACGTAGTCCACCAACGTAGTCCACCAACGTAGTCCACCAACGTAGTCCACCAACGTAGTCCGCCATAGTAGTCCACCAACGTAGTCCACCAACGTAGTCCACCAACGTAGTCCGCCAACGTAGTCCGCCAACGTAGTCCACCAACGTAGTCCAATAACGTAGTCCGCCAACGTAGTCCGCCAACGTAGTCCGCCAACGTAGTCCACCAACGTAGTCCACCAACGTAGTCCACCAACGTAGTCCGCCAACGTAGTCCACCAACGTAGTCCACCAACGTAGTCCACCAACGTAGTCCACCAACGCCACAATAATGATGTTCGTTGAATCCTACGCATCAACGGACCCCTTAATACAACGAGGTATTTATTCGAGCGCAGTCGTTATTGCAACACCAACGCGTTCGCCTACTCTTACCGGCAAGTTTGTGTCTGCTGTGCATAAAGACGCTCCACGCTCTAACGCTGTCACTTTCAAGTTCATTAGCCCAAAAAGATCAAATATGATGCATTCTTCTAATTACAATGTTTTCGAGCCAAAACATACTTTAAAAAGATCAAGGGATCGATTTGTGAAGACATTTTTTAAGAAAAACTAAACATTTATTTTATTACAAAAAAGCAATAATATTAACATTTAAACGCAATGTTAAAGCGTTTAAACCAAGAACGCTACACCAAAAGATACTGCAAAACACTTCCAATGTGCTGAGAAACACATCCGAAGCACATTCGAAGGTGGCACGTAGCTTTGTTTTAATAAAAATCGTGTTTCTATTGCTTCCAACTGATTAATTGCCGTGAGACGGACTGCATACATACTGACATCGCACAACAGTTGCATCAATGAAAACATATTAATTTTCAGATTTTGTCTTTATTTTATACAAATAATATTTTCACGTGTGACAAATGCATATATCAAATGGTTCACTTATCTGACGCCACACAGGGAATGTTAACGCTGTGAATACGATTGTTTTCAAACGCGACACGAACAGCTGGCAGTGTCCGCGACATCTGATCAAAAATACTTAAATGCAAATCTACACCGGAGCTGAGCTGATAAGAAGTTGTAACTGCGTCATCAACCGTGCAGCGTACACGCATCGGGGAGTGGAGGTGATAATGATACATTAAATAACACCATTTTCTGACTGAGATACGAGAGATGCAAAACTATGACTGTGCGCCGAATGATGATTTTCTGTCTACTCATATTGTAAAGAACGCGCTGTCGCATATTGGCTTATTTGTGTTGCTAATACCCGACTGGAATGACGTGTATCGGACATATAATTATTGTGCAAGGAATAGCAAGCAGATTTTGTACAGTATTATTTATTTGCATGGTGTGGTTTAACTGTCTTACTTAATTCGGAGAATGTATGTAACAGGCCCAGGTATCATCAGCCTGAACCCCGAACTTTGTGCACTGGCAACGGATCATAAATAACAATTGTGAACTCCTGACGCTGACGTGTGATAGGAATCATCTAGTCCTTTACGGTAGAAGGTAGTCCTTTACGGTAGAAGGTAGCCCCGTTAATTAACGTTCGAAAGGTTAATATCTACCTAATATTAAGAACCGCAATGTTCAGAGCTAATCCCATCTAATTTAGTCTCTGTAATAACCCTCTTCCCCCACCAGTCGATCTCTTCTCCGAGGGTCATCGGGCTTCCAGAGCAGGACTCTGTTGGTTTTCTTCGGTGTTGGTGAACCGTGGGAAGGAACAGTACAGTTCTTGGTTGGTTGTATGATTGTGCCATGACACGTGTAGGGTTTACCGCAGCATTCTGGCGTAGGTGTCTTTCGGTGCGTTCTCTAGAGTTAATGTTAAGCACTGGGCATACCTAGTACGTCGTCCATTGTCTTAACAACGTCGTCTGCTTCCGCACGCATCGGAATGGGAGCGATTTGTGCGGAAGCGAACGACGCTGCGGCTCGTCTGTGTTTAAAAATGGACTGCGGACGACGGAAGCGGACAGGTGTTTCGTGCCGTTTTAGAGCACACGAATCGCAACCACAAATCAGGGTTATATACACGGTGTCGGTGGCCGATGTCTGCAACCGTCCATTCCTTGGCGCAGCGTATAAGTTGACCAATTTGTAAAGTAACACCTGCTATGATTGGTGTGTTGGTTGTTTGTGTACGCAGTTATAGCAACCGGGAAGCTCGTGTAACGTGGCGCATGTGTATTTTTACCTGCGTGAAACAACAACGCAGTGCACGTGTTTACACAAGGATCACTTGTGGAGATCATGAATCATGTGGTCTGAAGCACGAACACGGAACAACGTTTAGTTTGGCCACCAGGGTCACTCGGAAGTTAACATTATGTCCGAAGGAAAAATAATAAAATTTCGCCGTAAACTAATGAACTACATACGTTTATAATCCATAGCTCCGTAGCGTACCAATCCAATTGTTTACAACTAGAATTGCTAATCGATTAGACACTGCTTTAGTGCACTGCCGAGCTTGGGTCTCCCGAGGATTTTAGCATAAAAGAAGTGTGTTATATTGCTTTGTATTGTGTTGTATATACCGATGCCAGTTTATTCAAATAACGTTTATATGAAGCAACGCGCACCTTTACCTATATATGCTTGTATCACCTTCCCAGAACAACGTACATCATAGTTACCTGCCCAGGTGTTTTGCTTGCGAGGAACAATATTTAATGTGGTTATGTTTCTAAAAGCATGGTCTGCGTAAAACAGCGAATAGCTTAGCCTATTTATGCGACTATTGTGTCAATGGGACTTCGTTCAGTACGCAAGGAATGGTCCAAACTAATTGCATTCCTGTCGAAATGACACAATGACGTATAACACGGAACCGCGTTTAATGTACCCTATTTGTCACCACTTCGAGGCAGCGTTCGTGTCGCGCGGTATAATTTCTGCTGTAATGGAGCAGGGTCAATGTGACGACTTGGGGCATCAGTGCGTCATATTGTAGTAACAAATCGCAGTATGTGTTCAATGGATTCCAACGGCGTTTCCTACCGACTGGTTGAAAAGACTGCCGGTTTAGGCGGCTGACGCATTACCGAAATGGCTTCTAATTGGGCATAAACGGACAACGCCTTGGCTCGGAAGTAACTATTCAACTTATTGCTACGTCGCAACTAAAAGGTCGCTCGCTTGTGCCGTGGGCCAGCAGTGAACCACTCTGACAGTGTCGTGTGCGTCGCGTCATTATACTGTCACCTGTTGGTATTTGCAAGACGCTGGTGATCTGAGCTTTCGATGATGTGCTAGATAATATATATATACAGCTTCGTGTTTAAGTTTCGGTCTCAGTACCTGTGCATGGCTGATATTTGGCATTGCATCTCCAGCTCTACACTGCCTTCCTGATCCCTGGTGTTCATGTCTAGAGTTCCCCCTGCAAGATCTGTATTTAGATGGTTAATAAATCCCGATATGAGTAAATTTCAACAGCTATCACGAAGAAGATAAGAACATACATGCGTCATGTGCTGAGAATGTCACATTTTGTTAGTGTCCGATCGGAAAAACAAAAAGGGGAAGACTTAATGAAACCCCGAAAAACGGCATAAGAGAGGGAATGGGCGTACACCTCAAAACGACAACAACATTACAGTTGTGGCTGAAACCCGTGGGTGGCGGCGCGCGATTGTATCCGTCCTACGCGACGCCCTTTGGAACAAGAAGATGTTGTTTTTCCTATCATTTATGCCAGGTATCTCCCCATTCGTACGTGTGCTTGTATGTTCTACATAGCTAATTCGGTCATCGTTATTTACGCTCGGTCAAACAGATGCTATATTCCCAACAGACAGACAAACAGTGTGCCTTTACATAAACATCAATGGCGAGACAAACGCAAACTATCGCTACTAAGTTACTCGAAAGAGATCGTTTACAAGAAGCATGGAACAGCTGTCGACCTGTGAGAACCAGCCACAGATAAAACGTGAGCTGCCAACGAGCTTATGTATTTATGTCATAAAGGAATGCATTGCATGTTATAAGATTAATAATCACGGCATCGTTTTGACATTTCTCTTTTTATTAAAGGTGTTATTCTTGGATTGCGTGATTAACCTCTAAGGAACATATCGGGATTTTTTTTCTGGTAACAGTAAAAAAGTAATGTCGGTAAGAATAAACTGTGTAAATAATAGTGTGAGAGCCTTTATTGTATAAAGGACGAGCTAAGGGTTGCCTTGACTATATAGTATTGAGTGGTGAACACACGATTTAGTGTCAATCATGTGATATGTACGTATTGAAATGTTGGTTGATCACTCCATCTTAAACTGGTAGGAAAAATTATTATATCTTTATAGAGATAAAATTTCATATACAGTGGAATGAGGAAAATTCCCATGTTCGTGTTTATTTTACGAAGGAATTTATGTGTACGCTTGATGCAGGTTACGTAACTCGGAACAATAGTAGTTCGTAATTAATACAATTGTTTGCAACGCTTCGTGAAACCGGCAGTGATGCATGACATTTGGGGCATGAAGTTGTTTGACACTGTCATTGTCCTACAAAAGCTTGACTGGGTAGTGCAAGGAGTCACAATGTAGTGCAAGGAGTCACAAGGTAGTGCAAGGAGTCACAAGGTAGTGCAAGGAGTCACAAGGTATTGCAAGGAGTCACAAGGTAGTGCAAGGAGTCACAAGGTAGTGCAAGGAGTCACAAGGTAGTGCAAGGAGTCATAAGGTAGTGCAAGGAGTCACAAGGTAGTGCAAGGAGTCACAAGGTAGTGCAATGAGTCACAAGGTAGTGCAAGGAGTCACAAGGTAGTGCAAGGAGTCACAAGGTAGTGCAAGGAGTCACAAGGTAGTGCAAGGAGTCAAAAGGTAGTGCAAGGAGTCACAAGGTAGTGCAAGGAGTCACAAGGTAGTGCAAGGAGTCACAAGGTAGTGCAAGGAGTCACAAGGTAGTGCAAGGAGTCACAAGGTAGTGCAAGGAGTCACAAGGTAGTGCAAGGAGTCACAAGGTAGTGCAAGGAGTCATAAGGTAGTGCAAGGAGTCACAAGGTAGTGCAAGGAGTCACAAGGTAGTGCAAGGAGTCACAAGGTAGTGCAAGGAGTCACAAGGTAGTGCAAGGAGTCACAAGGTAGTGCAAGGAGTCACAAACTTTTGCAGTGACTGTGCAACACCGGGTAACTTGCCTAGTAAAGTATAAAATACATTTGTGCAATGCTATACACGTTCACTTATTCGTACATTTCGTTAGAGGCATCTGTAAACATAAACTAAATCAATGTTCTTCTATTGAGTGAGCGTCCTCGTCCTGGTTCCCCGCAAATCTAAACACGTTCCCAACATAAACGACACAGCACATTCCCAGCTTTCGTTGTCTTTTCCGGTACATTAACGTCAACCTCGCTCATAACCTCGACCGTCAGTTCGGTATCTGGAATCAGTGCAAAGACGTATGCCGCACGGAGTGTTTTTCATGACCAGAACACGGCAGATAAACAGTTGTTAATGGCGCGCGTCCGTCCTTTCATTGGCCGCTTTATGACGTCGCGGATGTGGTTTACGTCTGACGCGCGGAGAAGCGCAACAAGAGGCGGACGTTTTATGAAACGTCGTCAACATTTCTGCGCATCTCCTATTCACCGTATGTTTGTCAGCGCCGTCTTCCCGGTTTTGAGCAAATATCCCGAATGTCTTAATGAAACGACTATGGTCCGTTTACGACTCCGACTTGTACACGGTGCACTAGACGAGTGCCCCGAACGGGGAGTGTTATTGAAACGGGAATGAGCTGTTTTTCGCCTTCTTTTGTTATCCAGCTACGGAGTAACACCTGGAACGTTGCAACGTCTACTGGTGTTTTTTTCTTCTGAGTCTCACCTATAGCCCGCGAGGGCTGTTGGCATCCTCCTGCCATTCCACGTCCTCGACATCCCCGTGCATCACGCAGGCCTCCGGGTGTCCACCCTCCCACGTCAATCCTGACAGTTCGCCATCGTCCTGGCTTGTTCTTCCCCTACTACATATTTTGATAGTTTCCGCCCTTCAGTTGTGCTACCAACCAATTGTTTTCAGGCGCACCAACCTATTGTCGGATCCAGACATCCGTCTTCCTATCGACCCAGCTGACGCGGCGCATACGGCGCCACCCCACATCTCAACGGTGCCACCCCACATTTCAACGGCGCGCCACCCCCACATCTCAAAGGCGCCACCCCCACATCTCAACGGTGCCAACCCCACATCTCAACGGCACCACCCCACATCTCAACGGCGCCACCCCCACATCTCAACGGCGCCACACCCACGTCTCAATGGCGCCACCCCCACATCTCAACGGCGCCACCCCCACATCTCAACGGCGCCACACCCACGTCTCACACAAGTGCTCCAGACAATTGATTATGCGTAAGTTTGTGGTCAACTATTGGGCGATATTACCGTAATCAACATGCGAATGATGTCACTGACGTTACGGTTTTCATCACAAAAACGTCATAACTTTATATTTATGCATGGTTATTGACAGGTAACTTCAGTAATATACGTATAAGAATGTCTGTAGACATGAAACACATGCTTATTTTGTGTGCTTATTGCATGTTAATGATGTTCCAACGTACGGTTTTCGGCGGGCATGACTCTTGCCTATAGTCTATACGCAATAGGCCAGCGTCTTCCTTAAAAACTGCCCTGCTCACACGCTCAGCGTTGACAGCAACAATCGCCACTGGAGGCTTACCACAACGATTTAGATAGGCAGCACTCGTTGCTGCATATACAAGTGCCAGCTGGATATTATCACGCGTTATACGTCTGTTATTACTTCGACACTAATGGCCTGTCTGTGTTTGCGGATTGACGGATAATAACTTCACGTCACCCGGACATAATAATGACGAGTTTGATTGTACCGCGGCTGTCTGGGGAACAGTTGAGCAAAATGCAGTTAATCTGCCTGACTGCACAGTACAGTGCCCGTCTTACATCCTGCATCCAGATATCCACATTCAGGTTTGATCTAGTCTCGCTAATCCGACTCTCGCTCGCCTTCGTGAATTCGCCGAGAAGAGAGTCTGGCCTCGGAGACCTGGTCTAATTGTTATCCACTGTCACTACTCCATTTTGTGTAGGCGTTCCCGTGAAGCGCCAGCAGCCAATCAGCGTTATTATCGAGATTCTACACTAACATTTGTTTGCCTGATTTAACTTTTCAGTCTGAAAGTTATGTCAATATAACCAAAGTTTAAAGTTATTTCGAATTGGATCGTATAAACTGATAAAAGCTCACTCTTATTTTACGAATTAGCCAATTGCCCGGATGACATCGTGATTGGCTAATTATGTATGTACCCACATCCAGGGTGCATACGTAATTTCCGTTACAATGAAAAGCATAAACTGCATCCAGGCGACGATGTGTGCGTCAAACGGTGGCGCTCGAGGGTAGGTTTGATCTTACAACCTATGCAAGTTGTCGTCGTAACGGCGTGTAGAGGGCCTACAGATAAACGATTTATATCGTCGACTATGGCTGCCAGATTGCATTACTGTGATTCGTGTGATTCCGTCACCAAGACTAGCCGGCACTTGGTTAACATCGCGGGCGTTGCCGAGAATACGCATGAGTTTAGCATCTCAATCTTCCTCGGCTGTCTTCATTTATCTAATCGTGTTGTCAGATTTGTTAGCGCCTGTTCGAATGCGACCATTAATAGTGATTTGCGCTGATTACCGTCCTTGGGATATGTCGTAGATTGAGGCAAACGCTGCAAGCTGTGCACGCATTGATCTTATGTAAAAAAAAAACATCCCCGAAAGCGCTTAATCTAGCTGGCAACAGGAAATGGGAAGCGCGAGTCCATAACTTAGTCGTCGAAACGGGGGAACGCGATATATGTTTCCAAAGGATATCGGTCATGCCCAATGATATTCATCGATTCGATGTTGGCCTAATAAGAGCAGAATCAGTTGCACAAAACAACGACGACAGCGCCGTTGGTGCGACAATTCATCTCTTGGAAGATGTAATTTAATCAATCCGGCATTAATCGGACATAAACACTTCGCGCATAAGTCGCGTCTAATGATGGTGTGCGACTTGTAACACGACGCCTTTGATGCCCGTCGTCGACAGATCAAGAGCCAGCCACGCGAGCAGGCTCGCATCTTTCGCTGATTAGTCGCGTTGGTCAACCGAATTCAGTCACGCTACGATTGTGTGGGCGCATTCGGCCACACACCACAGGTAGGATCCGTCCGTCATTACACCCATAAAGAATCCCCACGAAAACGAGGCTTGCGCGTAATGAATGACTTTTTTCCGAGCACTTTTACATCGGATACGTTTGTACGTTTTCTGTACTGCTGTTATCGACCTTTCGTTTGATTGCAATGAACAGATGCTGGGCGCTCGCGTAACACTACACCGACTACACTGCGGTACACACCAACACTTCAAAACCAGTCACGGGGCTGAGTCGAAATTGAGGGGTATAGCCTTTGGGTGCGTTTTTCTGAAAAACGAGGTATGTCATGTTCACGAATTTCGTCCTCGAGGTCAGTTAATTGACGTGTAATGTGCTCTGAAAATCGTACGGCCTTTACCGTGTCAAACATGACGTCTTCTTTATCCGCTGAGATCAGATACCTCGTCTAATTGATTGTTGCGTCGATAATCGTAGCTTATAATGACAGGTCGCGAGTCAAACGCCACTTAGAGCCGAGATTGGCAAGCCAATAATGCGATGCAGTTATCTGCAGTGTCACATTCACGCGTGGCGCGTCAACATGTCGCGAACCCACCAGAGTTTGTATCTAATAACATTTATGCTGACGTTTTCTGCACGCGTGTTATTTGATGTGTTATGTGACGTGTTATGTCATGTATTATGTCATGTGTTATGTCACGTGTTATGTCACGTGTTATGTCACGTGTTATGCGTGCGGTTTGTGCTTACGCCTATATTGCAAATTCTTTTTGAATGCGAGAAAAATGCATGTAAAATGTGCGTGTAAAACCCATGTACAACTAATATGCATGCAGTGTTTTAAATGTTTGTCGTCCGTATGAAATCTTGCTCCGCCCGATTGAGATTCATATGTCCACTTCACTAAGAAAATTGAAGAACAAAATCAGCTTTCGCCCTTATGACATTCCGCATTGCCCGTACGAATTTAACCTTAAACACACTGCAAGCATACGTATATGTATACATACATACATACATACATACATACATGCATATATGTTATTACACACATACACACATACACACACACACACACACACGCACGCACGCACGCACGCACGCACGCACGCACGCACGCACGCACGCACACACACACACACACACACACACACACACACACACACACATATATATATATATATATATATATATATATATATATATATATATATGTATATATATATATATATATATATATATACACACACAAATATATATACATATATATATATATATATATATATATATATATATATATATATATATATATATATATATATATATATATATATATATATATATATATATATGTTTATATATAAGCATACATACTCGCACAAACACACATGTGCATATACAAAAACGCATAATCGGACATTCGCTTCAAAGCGATAGCAAATATATCCTTTTCACGACCGGCGATGAGATGTAGTCACGTTTCGCACATCTCACGTAGACTCGTCTCACGTTAATTAGCAAGAACACGTACACGACACCGACAGAACTCGCATTAGACGTCGCTCCCGCGGCGAACGACCGGTAAATCTTCCTTTTCTCACGGGGCGCCTATTTGCGTCAGTTAGCTGATTCATGGTCTTGTGTCATTCCAGGTGAAGCCACGCCTGCCCGCTCCGGAAGGATTAGCCGCTGGTTGACTGACGCAGCAGGACGTCGTTAAGCGAACGTCGAATCAACGTCGCGCTGACGATTCCCATCAGCCGGATTCCCTCGGTGCGCGTCTGTCCTCTATTGTCGCTTACCCGCGTGGGGACTACCGAAGTTGGCAGAACAACCAACTCCCGACCAATAGGAGTTGATTAAGCGGAAACAGGGCTTAGTTATACAAATGTGAATCCCGTATTATCGCTCCCCCGAAGCGTGGACTACCGAAGTTGGCAAGGCAACCAACTCCCGTCGAAGAAGAGTTGGTTAAGCTGAAAGACGGTGTAGTTATACGAATGTAAATCGGGTATAACTGAACGAAACTGAAGAGTGACGCGTGCGTGTTTTGCAATTACCAGGCCCAACCAGACTCGCCCGACGATTGTTAATCTTTAGAGTGGTGATTATCATGGCTAATGTCACCAATGTAAACGAGACGGCGTCGCCATTAGCTGATGTACACAACATCGGTCAGAATGCTGTTAACGGGTCTGACCACAACGAGACGTTCACTTACGGAGGAGCCGAGCTGATGCCGCTCTACGCTCAGGCCTTCGTCATCGTCATCTACTCGACGATCACGATCCTTGCGGTTGGAGGAAACGTCATCGTCTGCTACATCGTGCTCGCCTACCAGCGCATGCGCACTGTGACGAACTACTTCATCGTGAACCTGGCGTGCAGCGACATCCTGATGTCCGTTCTGTGCGTGCCGTTAACGTTCATCTCCAACGTGCTCCAGCAGAACGACGGTTGGCCGTTCGGCGCGTTCCTGTGTCCGGTCGTGCCGTACGCGCAGTCCGTGTCCGTCTTCCTCAGCGCTTTCACGCTGGTCGCCATCAGTCTCGACCGATACATCGCCATCATCTACCCGCTGCGGCCGCGCATGACGACCCGCCAGGCGGCGCTCGTCATCGCTTTGATCTGGACGCTGTCAATGGCCGTGCCGCTGCCCGTCGCGTTGATGTCGCGTATCGTGCAACGAGGCGACGCGTACGGCGTCCAGCGCGACATGTGCGAAGAGTTATGGCCCGAGGGCGGACAACGCTACGTCTACAGCATGGTGCTGATGGTGCTGCAGTACTTCCTGCCGCTCTCCGTGCTCTCCTTTACCTACTCGCGCATCGGCGTCGTCATCTGGGTAAAGCGGCCGCCCGGCGAAGCGGAGAGCAACCGCGACCAGCGCATGGCCGCCTCCAAACGCAAGGTGAGTACATCGTCACGCATGGCCGCCTCCAAACGCAAGGTGAGTACATCGTCACGCATGGCCGCCTCCAAACGCAAGGTGAGTACATCGTCACGCATGGCCGCCTCCAAAACGCAAGGTGAGTACATCGTCACGCATGGGCGCCTCCAAAGACAAGGTGAGTATATTGTCACGCATGGGCGCCTCCAAAGACAAGGTGAATTCATTGTCACGCTTGGCTGCCTCCAAACGCAAGGTGAGTATATCGTTACGTGTGGCCGCCTACAAACGTGATGTGAGTACATGGTCACGCGTGACTGTTTCTTAGAGACGGGGAGTATTCTTTGTTCCCTCAACCCCACTTTGTTCCCTCAACCCCACCGTAACAGCACCCGTAAGTGTCATGTTTTCGTCATGTCTTAGTGGTGCATTACCTAGATTGCTAGGACCTTATGGATTCGTTGCTTCTCCAAAAGAACCTAGAATGAAATCATGAGCAGTACAAGTACTTTTCCTCGAAGCGACAAGAGTGCATTTCAGTCACGCATGGCCGACCTCACGGTAAGATAATTCCGCCCAAGGCCCCAGTGCGCAATGTACTAGCATCGAATATTTCATATGCACATCGTACTCCAAACACCACTTGAATACAACTGATCGAAACGCAAGGTTAGACCGACGTCTGCTGTTTGACATACCAGGCAACGTATACATATTGTCAACCAAAGTTTGTCCATGTAACGTTATATATCTTTAAACGGGTTGATAACTAGAGAATAAATGCACTCTCCATTTGTACGAATATGAAAATTATTCAGTGATAAAACACTTGAAAGACCGGTTGTTACCGGGTGGAAATGGGTGGAGATGAAGAAGTATTTGAACAATTAATATAACTGAAACAGTTCCTTGAAAGTCAGGGTTCTGTTGCATAACTGGTCAATCAACTACATGGGTGAAGAGTGTTCGTGCAGAACAGGGAAAGTGAATGAAGGTGGATAGACAAAAAGGTAACACGCCGTCGTTAAGTCGCCGTGAGCCTATTGATTGACGAAAACTCGCAACATAGTTTAACTTTACTGCGAATGCTACATCCACGACCCGGGTTTTATGCTCGCGTGCTGTCGAGATCACGTAGTTTATTAAGGATGCTTCGGGTCGTGAGCGGCGAGTACTCGATGTCACACCGCTACGTTGTCCGTACGTCTTTCCGTAACCAGCGTGCGATATGAGCAGCGGCTGTCGGCGCGTGTAACGCACGATCGTGTAGACAGGCGTACACGCAGACGCGCGCGCGCACGTTCATAACACATAAACGCGCCATAAACACAGGGACGCGAATACGCTGCGGACAGCTGTAAACCTTCTTCGAGAGGGCCGCGTGCGTTCTGCGGCGGCGTCAAGAAAGCAGCCAGCCGCCGACCTGTCCGGCCGTCGCATTCCGGTTTGTCGTAAGACGTGTTTACTGCGAGAAATACACCCGGGCATTCCGACAGGCACAGCTGCAGACAAATTGTTACATGTGTGTTTCCTGCTGTTGGGTTTACGATCGGCCGTTTGCAACCGACCGAATAATTGAGTCGCACTCACTCAACGGAGAACATAAAAATCACACTTCAAACCCCTGCTTGGTTTTCACAGCCGTTTGTGTAAATTTCAGATCATCGTTATAACATCGAACCAAAAAAACACCTAACGTGTGCAGTGGTTGAATTTCAACCAGTTATCGTGCAACATAAAAAATATAATAATTGGGAACTTTATTGTTATATTACGACCACACGTCGTATTTACATATGTTGCCTGGTCTCCTAGCGAGATGTTGGTGTCCTGTATGTTATTCTGTTGGTCCATATGTTGCCTGGTCTCCTAGCGAGATGTTGGTGTCCTGTGTGTTATTATGTTGGTCCATATGTTGCCTGGTCTCCTAGAGAGATGTTGGTGTCCTGTGTGTTATTCTGTTGGTCCATATGTTGCCTGGTCTCCTAGCGAGATGTTGGTGTCCTGTATGTTATTCTGTTGGTCCATATGTTGCCTGGTCTCCTAGC
Organism: Lamellibrachia columna; assembly: GCA_963662155.1. Lineage (NCBI taxonomy): Eukaryota > Metazoa > Annelida > Polychaeta > Sabellida > Siboglinidae > Lamellibrachia > Lamellibrachia columna. The sequence continues at coordinate 42,249,738 of OY759266.1, read as the reverse complement.
GAGATGCTGGTGTCCTCTATGTTATTCTGTTGGTAGATATGTTGCCAGGTCTCCTAGCGAGATGTTGGTGTCCTGTATGTTATTCTGTTGGTCCATATGTTGCCTGATCTCCTAGCGAGATGTTGGTGTCCTGTATGTTATTCTGTTGTTCCATATGTTGCCTGGTCTCCTAGCGAGATGTTGGTATCCTGTATGTTATTCTGTTGGTCCATATGTTGCCTGGTCTCCTAGCGAGATGTTGGTGTCCTGTATGTTATTATGTTGGTCCATATGTTGCCTGGTCTCCTAGCCAGATGTTGGTGTCCTGTATGTTATTCTGTTGGTCCATATGTTGCCTGGTCTCCTAGCGATGTTGGTGTCCTGTATGTTATTATGTTGGTCCATATGTTGCCTGGTCTCCTAGCGAGATGTTGGTGCCCTCTATGTTATTCTGTTGGTCCATATGTTGCCTGGTCTCCTAGCGAGATGTTGGTGTCCTCTATGTTATTCTGTTGGTAGATATGTTGCCAGGTCTCCTAGCGAGATGTTGGTGTCCTGTATGTTATTCTGTTGGTCCATATGTTGCCTGGTCTCCTAGCGAGATGTTGGTGTCCTGTGTGTTATTATGTTGGTCCATATGTTGCCTGGTCTCCTAGAGAGATGTTGGTGTCCTGTGTGTTATTCTGTTGGTCCATATGTTGCCTGGTCTCCTAGCGAGATGTTGGTGTCCTGAGTGTTATTCTGTTGGTCCATATGTTGCCTGATCTCCTAGCGAGATGTTGGTGTCCTGTATGTTATTCTGTTGGTCCATATGTTGCCTGGTATCCTAGCGAGATGTTGGTGTCCTGTATGTTATTCTGTTGGTCCATATGTTGCCTGGTCTCCTAGCGAGATGTTGGTGTCCTGTATGTTATTCTGTTGGTCCATATGTTGCCTGGTCTCCTAGCGCGATGTTGGTGTCCTGTATGTTATTATGTTGGTCCATAAGTTGCCTGGTCTCCTAGCGAGATGTTGGTGTCCTGTATGTTATTCTGTTGGTCCATATGTTGCCTGATCTCCTAGCGAGATGTTGGTGTCCTGTATGTTATTCTGTTGGTCCATATGTTGCCTGGTCTCCTAGCGAGATGTTGGTATCCTGTATGTTATTCTGTTGGTCCATATGTTGCCTGGTCTCCTAGCGAGATGTTGGTGTCCTGTATGTTATTATGTTGGTCCATATGTTGCCTGGCCTCCTAGCGAGATGTTGGTGTCCTGTATGTTATTCTGTTGGTCCATATGTTGCCTGGTCTCCTAGCGCGATGTTGGTGTCCTGTATGTTATTATGTTGGTCCATATGTTGCCTGGTCTCCTAGCGAGATGTTGGTGCCCTCTATGTTATTCTGTTGGTCCATATGTTGCCTGGTCTCCTAGCGTGATGTTGGTGTCCTCTATGTTATTCTGTTGGTAGATATGTTGCCTGGTCTCCTAGCGAGATGTTGGTGTCCTATATGTTATTCTGTTGGTCCATATGTTGCCTGGTCTCCTAGCGAGATGTTGGTGTCCTGTGTGTTATTATGTTGGTCCATATGTTGCCTGGTCTCCTAGCGAGATGTTGGTGTCCTGTGTGTTATTCTGTTGGTCCATATGTTGCCTGGTCTCCTAGCGAGATGTTGGTGTCCTGTGTGTTATTCTGTTGGTCCATATGTTGCCTGATCTCCTAGCGAGATGTTGGTGTCCTGTATGTTATTCTGTTGGTCCATATGTTGCCTGGTATCCTAGCGAGATGTTGGTGTCCTGTATGTTATTCTGTTGGTCCATATGTTGCCTGGTCTCCTAGCGAGATGTTGGTGTCCTGTATGTTATTATGTTGGTCCATATGTTGCCTGGTCTCCTAGCGCGATGTTGGTGTCCTGTATGTTATTATGTTGGTCCATATGTTTCCTGGTCTCCTAGCGAGATGTTGGTGTCCTCTATGTTATTCTGTTGGTCCATATGTTGCCTGGTTTCCTAGCGAGATGTTGGTGTCCTGTATGTTATTATGTTGGTCCATATGTTGCCTGGTCTCCTAGCGAGATGTTGGTGTCCTGTGTGTTATTATGTTGGTCCATATGTTGCCTGGTCTCCTAGAGAGATGTTGGTGTCCTGTGTGTTATTCTGTTGGTCCATATGTTGCCTGGTCTCCTAGCGAGATGTTGGTGTCCTGTATGTTATTCTGTTGGTCCATATGTTGCCTGGTCTCCTAGCGAGATGCTGGTGTCCTGTATGTTATTATGTTGGTCCATAAGTTGCCTGGTCTCCTAGCGAGATGTTGGTGTCCTGTATGTTATTCTGTTGGTCCATATGTTGCCTGGTCTCCTAGCGAGATGTTGGTGTCCTGTGTGTTATTCTGTTGGTCCATATGTTGCCTGATCTCCTAGCGAGATGTTGGTGTCCTGTATGTTATTCTGTTGGTCCATATGTTGCCTGGTCTCCTAGCGAGATGTTGGTGTCCTGTATGTTATTCTGTTGGTCCATTTGTTGCCTGGTCTCCTAGCGAGATGTTGGTGTCCTCTATGTTATTCTGTTGGTCCATATGTTGCCAGGTCTCCTAGCGAGATGTTGGTGTCCTGTATGTTATTATGTTGGTCCATATGTTGCCTGGTCTCCTAGCGAGATGTTGGTGTCCTCTATGTTATTATGTTGGTCCATATGTTGCCTGGTCTCCTAGCGAGATGTTGGTGTCCTGTGTGTTATTCTGTTTGTCCATATGTTGCCTGGTCTAGTAGCGAGATGCCCTGCCCATCTCAGCTTTTTTTTCGATCTACTCAATTATATTTTGGAAATCTGTTTTATCTCGTAAATCGGCGTTGGTAACTCTGTCTTAGTAACTGATATCAGCATTCTCTTCAATGTCCTCAACTTCTCTACTTATTTACTTAGTGTCTAAGTTGTGGTTCAGTTGTCTGCATAGTTTCAAACCGATAATTAATAATTTCAGACAGTTGCTGTTGTGACTTGTATCGAACTCTCTTGTATCGAACTCTCTTGTATCGAACTCTCTTGTTACAATTATATCGTAATACAAAATTGTGTCCGCGTTTGCGTGTTCTGGCGCTCTACTCAATGGCGTTCCCCCCAAAAAAGCGCCGAAACGATAAGAAGATTTGCGACAAAGAGATGAGATCATCACGACTCTCGTACTCGTTAAAGTTCCTACGGAGAAAGCATCGCGTCTTCTCTCGTCGTGCGTCATCGCACCATCGATCGGTGATTTTGTGGACGGTCTTCAGAGTCGTGTGATTAATGACACAAGACCGTCTTCTGTCATACGTCGCGCTATGTTGTCGAATTATTATCTTCGCTAAATGGCTCTGACGTCGTTAGAGCCCGCCGAAAGTACCGCTCAGTACCGCTACGAAGCAGCGGTTTCGTCGTTACGTTGATCGACAAAAGTGAAGCGGTCGTAACGTGGCTTCAATGCTCTTTCGGCTGTCAAAGCTAATAGCCCTCTTGTTCTGCGGAGTGCTTCAAACATCCGATGGCATTTTTAGTTTAGTAAATAATCAATAATGTCACTTATCAGAATACATTTGTTTACTACGTCAGTCCTCACAAAATACACCATTAACCTGTCGTAGAACGCGTCTTTCACAACAATTACGGCACATGAGACAGGACAAATTATATTATTATATCTTACATTTACGCAGTCATGTTGACCCCTTTGATAAGATTATCCGCCCGTGTCTGACAGATGTGCTGTCTTTGGCAGAATTACCCAGTCGACCGTGAACCGACGGAACCAACGTAATCAGGTGTGAATGCAGATTTATATTAAACAGGCCGTTATTCCGCCTCCTTGTCTATGGTTTTGAGTACAGGCGTTGACCGTGATATTGGTAGCGTATAGGATAATCGGCTACATCAGCTTCATCACACAAATTATTATATTAAATGATAATCTGTGTGGTGAAGCTGATATTATAGCTAAAAAAAGGGGCCTGTATGGCAAGTAATGTTTTATTTAGCAAGACAATTGTACTTCTGTTCTGTGCATGTGAAGAGATAGTAATTTGTATTTGTGTTTTTCATGGGCTAAAATTAATATAGAAAATAATTTATGCAACATTTAATTGTATCATACAATAATACATTTACTTGTATAATCATACAATAATACATTTAATTGTATAATCATACAATAATACATTTAATTGTATCATACAATAATACATTTAATTGTACCATCATACAATAATACATTTAATTGTATCATACAATAATACATTTAATTGTATCATACAATAATACATTTAATTGTATCATCATACAATAATACATTTAATTGTATCATACAATAATACATTTAATTGTATCATACAATAATACATTTAATTGTATCATACAATAATACATTTACTTGTATAATCATACAATAATACATTTAATTGTATAATCATACAATAATACATTTAATTGTATAATCATACAATAATACATTTAATTGTATCATCATACAATAATACATTTAATTGTATCATACAATAATACATTTAATTGTATCATACAATAATACATTTAATTGTATCATACAATAATACATTTAATTTATCATACGTTTAATTGTATCAATACAAGCAGGATTCTACATAATCTTCTGCAACTGCGGTTGAAGGCAGTTGCACAAAAATAGTATAATGAGCAGGATATATACTAATTTAATTGTAAAGTGTACTCTCGACAGTGATGTTAAGAATACACTGTAAACTTAAGAGTATTATTGTTATTTTATAAATATCATCAGCATTATCATCATCATCATCATTATTATTGTTATTGTTGCTATTATTGTTATTATTATTACTATCATCATCATCATCATCATCACGGAAACCGAACCAAAGACAGCAAGCCTGTGAGACGTTTGAAGCCGTCCGTGGCCTAGTTACCGCACCATAACGTTCCGACGTCAGTAGTATAAGAAAAACGTGCGTGCGTACATGTACATGCATGCGTACATGCATGAACGCACACACGCACGCACGCACGCACGCACGCACGCATTCACAGACATACGCACACACACAAGCGCGCGTGCAAACACGCACCCACGCACACACGCATGCAAACACACACGCGCGCGCACACAGACATACGCACACACACAAGCGCGCGTGCAAACACGCACCCAGGCACACACGCATGCAAACACACACGCGCGCGCACACACACACACACACACACACACACGCACGCACGCACGCACGCGCACGCACGCACGCGCGCGCGCACACACACACACACACACACACACACACACACACACACACACACACACATTCAAGTGTTAGTCGTGAGGTCGTGTGAATATGATCTATGCTTTCAATCACGAAGTAACGTTGGACGTAAAAATAATGTCATAGTTGCACAAAAGTACGCAAAGCAACATAAAACTTACGGGCTCGAGAAAGTAGAATATATGCATTCTTCCGCAAGTGTTCATTAACCCCATTAGGGCATATGTGAACCGTATCGGACATTGACATGTGCCGTTTGTGTTCGCTGTTGAGGTTTGGTTTCGTTAGGCTTCATTCATAGTATAAATATAAACGGCATGAAACATACAAGCAATTTGTCTGCAGTTCTCTGTCCGTGATTTCAACGCGGCAAACATGTAAGTCAATGCATGTCAACCAGCACAAAAGTTGCACACAAGCAAACAATGGATGTTTATATATTACATTTCATATTGTAGTGTATACAGCCATTTCGAGGGCCAACGTGATAACGTGATACCGGAAACAATCTGTCTTGAAGGGTTGTGTAAATTGACAACTGTCACTTTCTAGTAATCATGAAAGTTGTAGTGATAATAACATTATCACATGCAAATCCAATATGTCCGTCCTAAGTTATTATCTTTACGTCGTTTGTAATGGAGCTACTGGGCATCTAATCCGTTGATATAGCGTAATGTAGCAGCGGTTATTACAACCAGGTGGCAGTATCGTTACGGTAAAACATTTCAATTGATGCTTTCGTTTTAACGTGCTTTTATTGTCTGCCAATCGGTTCGCAGTCAGACTACGCCAACATTACGGCGCCTACGTCCATTCGGCGCTAGCGTCTCGCTCACGTCACACCTAGTTACATTCGGCGCTACCGTCTCCCTCACGTCACATGTAGTTACATTCGGCGCTACCGTCTCCCTCACGTCACATCTAGTTACATTCGGCGCTACCGTCTCCTTCACGTCATATTTAGTTACATTCGGCGCTACCGTCTCCCTCACGTCACATCTAGTTACATTCGGCGCTACCGTCTCCCTCACGTCACATGTAGTTACATTCGGCGCTACCGTCTCCCTCACGTCACATCTAGTTACATTCGGCGCTAACGTCTCCTTCACGTCATATTTAGTTACATTCGGCGCTACCGTCTCCCTCACGTCACATCTAGTTACATTCGGCGCTACCGTCTCCCTCACGTCACATGTAGTTACATTCGGCGCTACCGTCTCCTTCACGTCACATTTAGTTACATTCGGTGCTACCGTCTCCCTCACGTCACATGTAGTTACATTCGGCGCTACCGTCTCCCTCACGTCACATCTAGTTACATTCGGCGCTACCGTCTCCCTCACGTCACATCTAGTTACATTCGGCGCTACCATCTCCTTCACGTCACATTTAGTTACATTCGGCGCTACCGTCTCCCTCACGTCACATCTAGTTACATTCGGCGCTACCGTCTCCCTCACGTCACATCTAGTTACATTCGGCGCTACCATCTCCTTCACGTCACATTTAGTTACATTCGGCGCTACCGTCTCCCTCACGTCACATCTAGTTACATTCGGCGCTACCGTCTCCTTCACGTCACATTTAGTTACATTCGGCGGTACCGTCTCCCTCACGTCACATCTAGTTACATTCGGCGCTACCGTCTCCCTCACGTCACCTCTAGTTACATCTAACAATTTCGAGCTGCGCGTTGCAAATGTAATTCACATGGTAGCACCGATGTTAGGCGAACGTTCGTTTACATTATATTATTATGATCATATCTATGTTTGGAACATTCAAATACGTGTCCAATATCGCGAAAACACATTTACCTTCCGTCCGTGTAAGGACCTATAATCAAACTCCCCGTTAGTATAATTTACGCGACAAATCATAACTGTGTTATTTGTTTGTTAGCGGAACCGTCCAGATTTTTGCTTAGACAAAACCGTCCAGTTTCTTGCTTAGACAAAACTGCGGAGGGAACCACGCGGTTTTGTAAGCATGCGTTTAGGCGTGCGTGCATGCATGCATGTACGCACGAATTTTTCATATATGCATGCATGCACACACGCACACACACACATACACGCACACGCACACGCACGCACGCACGCACACACACACACACAAACGGAATAGACAAAGGTAACGGAATAGGCAAAGGAAATAGCCGCCATATGTATATATGAAAATAAATAAGCCATGTGTATATATGCATATATATATATATATATATATATATATATATATATATATATATATATATATATATATATATATATATATATATATATATGCATATATATATATATATATATATATATATATATATATATATATATATATGTATACATATATATATATATGCATATATATATATATATATATATATGTATATATATATATGCATATATATATATATATATATATATATATATATATATATATGCATATATATATATATATATATATATATGCATATATATACATATATATATATATATATATATATATATATACATATATATATATATATATATATATATATATATATATATATATATATATATATATATGCATATATATATATACATATATATATATATATATATATATGCATATATATATATATGTATACATATATATATATATATATATATATATATATATATATATATGCATATATATATATATATATATATACATATATATATATATATATATATATATATATATATATATATATATATGCATATATACACATATATATATATATATATATATATGCATATATATATATATATATATATATATATATATATAGAAACGACAACTGTGTTTCTCGTAGTTGAGAAGCGTTGCTATGGACACGAAGCAGAGACTACTCGGAGCAGTCGGAGTGATACCACTCCATTCAGTACATCATTAGAATGCTTCCTTGCTAAGAGATGCTCCTTGCCGCTCTGCCCCAGAACACTGGTGGCCCTGCCCTGTTCGTGCCGTGATTGACAGCACAGCTACGCTTCGTGTATCTGCCACGAGTCGCTGCCAGGCGAATTCCACAGGTCCGCACGCGCCGCTTTGTAAATGCCAGAGCAGCGAGAGGTTGTGTACGAGAGGTTGTGTACGAGTGGCCGCAGCCGTAAATTTATCCTTTGTGAGGGAGTCTAAGATAAACGCACACGTTTGTGGTAGCTGTATCTTAGACAGTCACGTGTTGTTGGCTGGGCACCCGTTCAACAGCGCGGTTCGCACATGCACACTTGCGCACACGCGCACCTGCGCATACCCACACGTGCGCACACGCGCACATGTGCACCCATGGCAAGCACACCAAGGCACACATATAAAAATACATGCGCGTACATACGCTTGCACACAGTCACACACAACTACACACACTTATATGTTCGCAAACTGACTGACTGACTGACTGACTTACTGACTGCACGTCCACACTCACACCCGCACACACCCGCACACACCCGCACACACCCGCACACATCGGCACACACCCGCACAAACCCGCACACACCCGCACACACCCGCACACACCCGCACACACCCGCACACACCCGCACACACCCGCACACACCCGCACACACCCGCACACACCCGCACACACACGCACACACACACACACACACACACACACACACACACACACACACACACACACACACACACACACACACACACACACACACACACACACACACACACACACACACACACACACACACACACACACATCCACATACGCATATACTCACATTGTAATTCATGTACATTCACGCTCGCATGTACACATGCATGAACGCAATCACACAAGCACGCACGCACGAATTCCCACTAACCCACCAGACGGCCGAGCCACAATTGGCCACGGATCACCTGTCTATAGCAAAACTAATTATCGCGTAATATTCGTTCTCCCAACTCTCTTGGCCGACTATGAATGTCAAAGCATTACACATATTTGTATGAATGCGTTTTACTTGATTACGGTATTCGTTAACCTATCCATTTCCAGTAATCGTCGTCGGTCTGATTTATTTAAGGCGCCCATTTATATCCGTCCCACGTAATTTGCACAATACGTGCTCCACGATCATGTTGGAAGTTATTGGAAGTGTGACATAAAATACCCGGATCATCTCTGTGTTGCCCCTGTTGGTAATCTGCAGATGTGCACCATAGCCTCAGTGAGGCCTTTGATTTCTCCTTGCAATCTCTCTAACCATTTCCACTATCTCAGTTGTTAATCTACCGCGGTACATGACGAATATGTTCCAAGTTGTTCTGATCAAATGTTCTTGCAGCAAACATGATGCATTTTGCGTAATACAGTTTAATGCAGATGCAATTTTCCTCAAAATAGGCAGTTTTATTAACACCGTAAGTAAAGTACCGTTCGCTTTGTCTGAACTATTATCTGATGAAAATAATTGCACAGCGTTATAAATTAAATTTTTTCTGTGATGTTGTTTAGCATGGTTTATGAACATGAGAATTAAGGAATCGATCATATATGCGTTTTTTCATTATCTCGTCTTATTTCGTCAGATGGTGAAGATGATGATCACGGTCGTCATCATCTACGCCATGTGCTGGCTGCCGCTGCACACTATCACGCTCGTCGGAGACGCTCACCCGAACATCTGGACGTATCGCTACATCCAGATCGTGTGGATCTCGTGCCACTGGCTCGCCATGAGCAACTGCTGCTACAACCCGATGGTCTATTGCTGGATGAACAGCCGCTTCCGCAACGGCTTCAAGTACGCGTTGCGGGCGTGTCCGTGCGTCCGCATCGACGGCGAGGAACAGTTCGTGACATCACGAGCCCGAAACGGTACGTACGTAACGACGTTGAGGTCTGACTATAACCCCGCCGGGCGAGCCGGCGCCAACAAGCGCGCACCTAGTTACAGTTTCTCGACGTCGACGACCACCACCAGGGGTCGCGACAGTTACTCGACGGTCGTCTATCGGGATGTCGGGCGCGAGGAGAGTCTGCCTCTCGCAGACGTCGCGCGCCACATCGGTCAAACATCCAACTGATGAAGGCGACCATTTGCATGCCGATCGGAGAAAGTGTTTGCTATTGGAGATACTTTGTAGGTATCGGTGCCGCGAAAGAGTTCCATTAAACACTTTGTCGGGTTAAATCCGCTACCCATTGAAGTAGGCATAGGACGGATCATCTCCGATCCGTCCAGTGGCGGCATGAGTGTTACTGTAGTTCAGTCGATGTTGACATGGGTGATTCCGATGTCAACATTAGACGGAGTCGCCATCTTGTACACTGCATGCACACCGAACAACAAACGGACCATATTGTACACTGAATTCACACTGAACAACAAACGGACCATATTGTACACTGAATGCACACTGAACAACAAACGGACCATGCATTCATTGGTTTAGCACATATACTCTAAGAGAACCTGTGTTTTGAGACATACGATGTAACGTCGAACCTGTGTCTTTGTTTGTAGTCAGTTGGAGATTGTAGTCAGTTGGAGATTGTAGTCAGTTGGAGATTGTAGTCAGTTGGAGATTGTAGTCAGTTGGAGATTGTAGTCAGTTGGAGATTGTTAAAACTGCGTTATAAGCATCGCATATGGTGATGGCATGGTGGAATTTAACAACGATTACCGCTAAAACAGCGACGAAGTGACGCTTACTGCGATGTCGGATGTCGGCAGCAAACGTTGCACGACGCACCTTTGTCAACAGTGCACTTTGTCAACAGTGCACTTTGTCAACAGTGCACTTTGTCAACAGTGCACTTTGTCAACAGTGCAGTGGAGAACCTCTTGTATGTTTCCATCCGTACATGCTCCATCTTTTCGTCGAGTAGTTTTTGCGACAACGCTGCGTCAATACATTGGCTATCAGGATTGGCAAAAGAACAGATGTGTTCAAGTCACGTTGGCTCGGCAACAACGAACGGAAATGATCGCCCGACCCCGAGAAGTTGGATTGCGTTTTGTTAATGAGCACTCTACGTCGGTTTCCTACATGCGAACATGAGATGTGCGTGCGTGCGTGCGTGCGTGCGTGCGTGCGTGCGTGCGTGCGTGCGTGCGTGCGTGCGTGCGTGCGTGCGTGCGTGCGTGCGTGCGTGCGTGCGTGCGTGCGTGCGCATGTTAGCGTCGTGCCGTTGTAACATTGATCGAGAGATTTCGTGGTTGAAGAAACGAACGACTCTACATCGATTTTAACTGTAATCATTACGTTGTGGCAACCTGTCGCAGGCTGCTAAGTTTCAGGTCTGCGCGTTCGTCATTTTCAGACACCTACGTCGGCGGTTATGTATTATTTGAATTGTGCAATGTGGCGCCACCTGGGAATGTCAACCAACGATCACTTCATTTGTTACAGAAGTGTTATTTGAAATCAGAATCAGAAACACGAAAGTACGTTTAGTGTAACTTGTCGATGCTTACGACTGTTTGTTGTTGGGTAAACCCCGCATGCGTTTTCAACTGTTCTTTTCTCTATCATAACCGTTCTTATGGTGTTTATATTATTGTTGTTATTACTTATGCTGTTATCCTTTGTTACACCATTGTTTACACGTTTCTATTTTACGACAGTTTAATAGCACAGTTTGCTACTACTACCATTGTTATTATAATTATTTATCATTACATTTTTGTATTTACATTTATCATCATGATACACGTATTTGTTTTAGTAGTTGGGTTTTGACAATATCCTCTATTACACACACACATATATATATATATATATATATATATATATATATATATATATATATATATATATATATATATATATCTAACAAAACAAATACATGTATCATGACGAAAAATGTAAATTTTTTATAATTGTATGCATATATATATATATATATATATATACTTTTACTATCATGGTAATAGTCTTCGGCCTATGTTAAGGTGCACTACGTACAAAAAGAAGCGTGTAACAACTTTGAGGAGGGTAACATCGTTGTGTTCAGTGAGTTATGTTCCTTATACATCCTGTACCTGGCCACTTCCTTCGACGTAGTTGTAATCTCTCCTTGTGCACGTATCAGTGATACATATACATATACATATACCTGAGTCGATGTTAGATGTCTGCTTCTCATTTTAAAGGGCTGACAACGAATCATCTATGAGACGGACATCACAGGCTTCTACCGTGACCACCGCTCTAAGCTGCCAAGCGGGCGTACATTGAGGAGGCTAATAGCCGGCTGTCACGGTGCAGTGCGCTTGGGTCCCACTAAGGCGCAAGTACTGTCTCATACTAGGCATCTAAATCATCGTCGTCCTTGAAATACCGGACGTTGCGATGATTTGCTGTACTGTTCTATATAAAAGAGAATTGTTAAAAAAATGGTGGTAACGGCGTTATGAAAATGTATAGATACATTTATTGGTTGCTATGCGGTGTTGCGCCTTCTGTCAGAAGAGTTGCTATGCGGTGTTGCGCCTTCTGTCAGAAGAGTTGCTATGCGGTGTTGCGCCTTCTGTCAGAAGAGTTGCTATGCGGTGTTGCGCCTTCTGTCAGAAGAGTTGCTATGCGGTGTTGCGCCTTCTGTCAGAAGAGTTGCTATGCGGTGTTGCGCCTTCTGTCAGAAGAGTTGCTATGCGGTGTTGCGCCTTCTGTCAGAAGAGGTGCTATGCGGTGTTGCGCCTTCTGTCACTTTAAACACAAATGGCAACTATCTCCGATGATCCGTATCGCATGAAACTGTATACAACATTTCGCTTGATAATAGTTCCTACTGGAGTTATAGTTCCTACTGGAGTTATAGTTCCTACTGGAGTTATAGCGGGCATCGTGCTATCCAATGTGCGCATGTCGTATATGGTACACACTGGAGACAAAGTTCCTCTGCAGGAATTATCATGGTTTACAATGTTTACTATGTATTTACCAAGTCATGCCATGGTAGAAGCATGGTCAAATGTAGCATGCTATGATATACTCTAATTGACTATGATTTTGTGATGATTTCATAATAGTTTACAATGTCTTACTATGGCTATGCCATGATAAATCACGGTAAATTGTAGTATACTAGGGTTTACTGTCATTTACAGTGATATACTATGGCATCATCATTCATCATAGTTACTATGGTTACTACACGTTTACGATGCTAAGACATGGTAAAAATATGGTAAAATGTAGTATTCCATGGTTTACTCTAATTTACTATGCTCTGGTTTATCATGGTTTATTATGTCTTACTATAGATATACAATGGTAAAATATGGTAAACTCTAATACAATATGGTTTACTGTCAAATGACTTACTAATGGTTCTATCAAAGCTTACCATGCTTACGACACACATATATAACAAACGCGCAGAATATTTTTTCTTTGTGAAATATTTTAAATGCTATTATCTCCCAGAAGGCAGAACGCAGGTGACGTGACAACGGAACCACTAAAAGGTCATTGTGGTGCAAACGGCAGCTGTCAACTCTGCAGCTGAGCAGCATTACGCAATGTGTGCTCAACCAATTTCTCTTGTCGTCAAGTTTGCTGGAGTGTGTGGTGGTAATTAACTCAAGCAATGCATAACACAAACTAACTCAACTATAACTGACACACAAGACGCAACGTACGCCGGAGCGCGCATAACACGCGTGTGTGACAAAGGTCAGTGGAATTCGGCCTGTTGCAAGAAATCCATAGCGGTCTACCGATCAGAGAACACTGCCTTTTACACTGCATCTGTTTCTTCGTCGTGTACTATATACGGCGTGCATCAATGTTATTTTGTACAGCTAGAGTGTAGTTTATTTTGTACAGTTATTTAAATGTATGTATGTATGTATGTCAATTGTCAGCGATCAGGGTCCAGGAATGTACGCGCATGGTAATAGTACAGGAGGTTTTATTTACAACCGAACGCCGCTGAATTGATATGAAATACAGCTATTGAATGTCTGGCAAATGGTCGACAAAGTGTTCTAGATATTAATGGTTCACCTTAAAGTAATAAATTCTAAAATGTCGTGGAATGTCATGTTGATGTTCTAAATGTTATTGTCTGAAAATGAGTTATAGTCGTCTAGTCAGGTTATGATCGTTCTTCTGTGATGAAAGTTATATATGTGTTGCTATCGCGAATACTGTTCTGCACATATTACTATTGAGCTGGTCAACCGCCAATCAATCGATCGATCGATCAGTCAATCAATCAATCAGTCAGTCTGTCAATCAATAATTTATTTCCATCAACAAACAGTACGAATGTATGACAATGAAATACATCATTTGCACCATGTGAAATGTAGGTATAATTAAACAATAGTAGGCTGGAAAGGGGATGGACAGAAGTGTATTACCTATCAATGGTTCACCCCAACCATATTCCAACGTTTCATGATAAATCGATGCGACGTGCTCTGTTTGTACATTTCTGCCGAACGTGACATCTCGCAAATACAATTTGTAAACCATGAACATCTTACTCCGGCGTATGACGAAATAAAGTGATTAAGCAGTTCTCTTCACGGTGTTGTCGACTAATATATCAACATAGTGACGCCCAGGAGACACGTAATATTGACCTAATCGATTGTCATGGCAGCCGGTATGCGCAATATCGGTATGTTGTTGTTGTTGTTGTGTGTCCAACGTACAACGTGGCTCGTAACATTACGTTGGTTCCATCGGTGAAGTGAATTTCCCCGATGGCCATGTTGTCTGTCCACATATCGCAACGTCCAGATCAGTGGAGTAAGATATAGAACGGGTGGCACACAGTGCCTTGCTGTCACATTAAAATATTCTGAGTACGTATTGCCAATCATGTTAACTTGCTATCTGTTAGAAAGTTCATCAGGCAATGAAGGTCATTTGAAGAGAGCAGGCCGATCGCGACGAATTTGGTCAACAAAGTTGTGTAGTCGACCCAGTCAAGCGCTTCGCTAAAATCGATAAAGATATATCTTGCCGCTTCGCTAAAATCGATAAAGATATATCTTGCCGCGTGTCCGGTCAGGTATGATATTTGTAGATAGCTGTGTCATGATGACCTCAGCAAACTCTCCTTGAAGGAACGGCATGGCTGTGCACCCAGCACGCCTCCAGAGACGTCCACGGTCTAAAAGAGTACGAGGACTGTGTTTCTCAACTCACGTTGACAACACTGGTTTGAGATACATCGGACTCCATTTCTGACCAGTGAATGATTTGGGCGTTTGCTCTCCGTCATGATCTTGCATCAGCTGATGTCCACATCACGGGGGCAATTAGTTCGAGTTGAACATGGCACACATTGAATCGCGACGACGTCGAAAGCGCCATTACTATCCCAGTTCGGGATACGACCTGGTCCTGTAGATTTGTTCGTCTGTATTTTCGACAATTGTGCATCGCCTATGTTCATAATAAAGCTTTTGGACCCGTTCACACGAGCGATTAGGGCGACACAGTGTCGCCCAAATAACTGGACGCGTCGTTTCTTGAAAGCAACAAGAAACTATGCGTGTCCGGACAACTAATCGCTCGTGTGAACTGACATTTAAACGGCCAATTATTGAGACAACGAGGTAGTTGTATTGCCGTCACAATTGCATTTTGGTATTCTTATCATTATCTGCACTCAGGCCACGCACTCGAAATCTTTTTGACACTGCTGCTTTCGTTGACTGTATTCTTGAAGACGTTTATGTACATATGACGGAAAGGTTATGGTATTCTCGAAGACGTTTTATGTACATATAACGGAAAGGCTATGGTATTCTCGAAGACGTATGGTATTCTCGAAGACGTTGATGTACATATGACGGGAAGGTTATGGTATTCTCGAAGACGTTTTATGTACATATAACGGAAAGGCTATGGTATTCTCGAAGACGTTGATGTGCGTAATACGGAAAGACTATGGTATTCTCGAAGACGTTGATGTGCGTAAAACGGAAAGGCTATGGTATTCTCGAAGACGTTGATGTGCTTAAGACGGAAAGGCTATGGCATTCTCGAAGGACCTACGATTTGTCTCAGCTATTGCACTTCATAATTTATTTATGAAGTCCTCGCCAATCTTATTAAAGTGGTCTGTTGCTTTACCGCTTAGCAATGTACCTTAACTTTGGCAGTTTACACACGATCGAACATTTGTAATGTATATATATATATATATATATATATATATATATATATATATATATATATATATATATATATATATATATATATCTTTGGACATATTCATTAATTATGAGAAACAACACACAATATATCGCGTTGACGCAACTTCATGACAACCATTGTTTGCGTAAAGCTATGCGAACTCTTTTTTACAGTTTCGAAAATAATACAAGTGAAATTATTGGACATGACTCACCATGGTTCGTTTTCGTGATCATACAGTTATACAGTCATACAGTCATACAGTCATACAGATATGTTATTACATCCGACAGGTTTTTATTTACCTGTGTAGTTTTAGCAATCTTGTCAAGATGGCTTCATCGGTGCTAATGACGATGACGCCCTGGTAGGATGACGTCAAGATGTGAAGAATGCACCAAGAGAACAAATGCACCATCCTACCAGGATGTCAACGTCATTAGTACTGATGACGCCATCTTGACGAGATTGCGAAAGCTCTACATGTAAATACAAACCGTTGGGATATGATAGAAACACAAGTGAAGGTTGTTGCCCGTGTCACGTTCTTTGCGCCAAGTTTACGGGCAACGTGAGCCGGGAATGTAATGAAATATGAACCCTGGATTATCTTCCTAGAAGGTTCGTCTTGTTCCTGTGCCAGTGGTACAGCTAGTGATTGCCACCGTGGACGGTAGGCTCTCTGTCGCTTCGGAAGGATGTTTCCGACAACATCAGTCAAACACCGTCTGTCGTTTCCCCTAACACCGAGCGACTCGTCTTTTCGACAGATTTGCTTCGATCAGTATACGCGGCGTATCTTCGCCAACTGATATTCGCAAGACAATTTATAATTGAGCGTTTGCACGATGTGCTGTGTGCGCCTTCGATGAGCGTGCCTGGTCGATGACTAGCAACTGCCTGTGGCGAAGTATTCGGATTCTCGTATCCAGGTTCACTCGGCAGCAGACACATAGCAGCCCACTTTCAAACAAGGAAACACAGGTCACGATTGTTGGTGTATATTGTGTCCATAATTGCGTCACATCTCTCCTCCCGGGACTCTGCGTTTGAGCTCATGGTCACGTTTGAGCTCATGGTCACGTTTGAGCTCATGGTCACGTTTGAGTTCATGGTCACGTTTAATCTCATGGTCACGTTTGAGCTCATGGTCACGTTTGAGCTCATGGTCACGTTTGAGTTCATGGTCACGTTTAATCTCATGGTCACGTTTGAGCTCAATGGTCACGTTTGAGCTCATGGTCACGTTTGAGCTCATGGTCACGTTTGAGCTCATGGTCACGTTTGAGCTCATGGTCACGTTTCCGATGTCCGATTCTTTTACAGTCACCGCAGCTGGCGATGCATGAGATCGTAGGCGATCTATTTTCATGCATGCGGTTTTACTGCGCGACCTTTCGTGCTTTATCCATATTAAGATCTTGAGAGGTTGATTCCCATCAACGTAACTATATATATAGTTCATGCGACGTTATTTACGTAGTTCAAATTGTATCTATCGACAAGTATTTACAATGATGTTTCGATTGATATTCTAATTCTTGTAAAAATCATTACGTCACGGTTTTGACATTACGTGTTGAACACCGTCGCCAAGTCAACATTCAAAACAGTTTTCATTAACTTAATATTCAACATAAGATTACATTCAATTGGAATGAATTTGGCATTGGCATAGCTAGATATAACGACAGTACTTGGCACATGTACTGTAGCATTAATTATGCTTTGTGTTACTACAACGATATCGCTTGACAACGCTGCATGATACTCTACTTGAATGACGTTTTGCGAACATAATTATTTGTAAAATAATTCACCTTTGGCATATTTGATAGAATCAAATAAACAAACAAAAACACATTAATACAATAACATCCACGTGTGATTGCAGGAGTCGATCGTTTTACAGTATTTTAAACATAATAAAGTGAAACTTAATATTATTAAGTCTCACTCCAATTTGACATATGTGGGACAAAACAAACGCTTTCGTTTAAATGAATAAACCGTGTGAACAATTACGGTATGATATACGTAAATTGTATTTTAATCACATTATTTGTTCACCCTACAGTGGAATTCTGCTAAGAAAGAACCGTTTGCTTGGTGGTGCGAGGTATTTGTAGTTCCATAAATATATTGCTATATTCGCGTTGCCGTGTTCCTGGTCTTAAACAACATGCGTTCTTTATGTCAGAAACCATGCAATTATATTGATATAATGTTCAACATTAAAGGTATTATATGTTTTTGTTATTGTTCTTGTTTATGCCTGAGCGCTCTGTCATTATAAAGAACTCACGTTTACCGCAGGGCATCAGTAATTGGCTTTGTTTTATAAAAACATTTTCCTCCGCGCGCTTTATGCGTCTGCCACTTTACGTCTTGTCGTTTTTGTAGGCGGATCTTTTTCTTATGCATCCACCAGTTGGGAGATGATTAGTGCAAATGTGCAGCTGCTCATGGATGTGTTTTATGCGGGGCGCTGCATGAGTGCATGCGTGCGTGTGTGTGTGTGTGTGTGTGTGTGTGTGTGTGTGTGTGTGTGTGTGTGTGTGTGTGTGTGTGTGCGTGCGTGCGTGTGTGTGTGTGCGTGTGCGCGTGCGTGTTTGTGTGCGTGTGCGTGTGTATGTGTACATGCGAGCGTGAATGTACATGAATCACAATGTGAGTATATGGGTATGTGGATATGTGTGTGTGTGTGTGTGTGTGTGTGTGTGTGTGTGTGTGTGTGTGTGTGTGTGTGTGTGTGTGTGTGTGTGTGTGTGTGTGTGTGTGTGTGTGTGTGTGTGTGTGTGTGTGTGTGTGTGTGTGTGTGTGTGTGTGTGTGTGTGTGTGTGTGTGTGTGTGTGTGTGTGTGTGTGTGTGTGTGTGTGTGTGTGTGTGTGTGTGTGTGTGTGTGTGCGTGTGTTATGGGTATGTGCCATTGGGAAACCAATAAAGTAACCTAAAACATGTTTCACTTTACAAATAAAATACATTGTTAACTAAATAACACATTTTAATGTGATTGTCTCATCAGGGTCAGTTGAATGCATGCATGCATACTTATAACCATTGAACATCGCTAGTACACTAATAGAAAAGGTGAGTTTGTTTCACGAATGTTGCTGAAAGAGGAAAATGCGAATAAGCAGTAGCTGCGTCAGAATTCCGGTGATTCCGTCAGAAAACAGGTCAACCGGTGAAACAATGAGAAGAAATGAAGCACGAAACGATTAATTCGTCAAAAAAGGGCAAAATTGGCTGTGCATATCCCGCCTCTATATATTACGACATAGAGCTATTTACAATTTCGCAAGTTATCCGATCTTAGCCAATTCTTTCGACGATTTCAACAAAAGCCCGTTCTTCGGGGGGGGGGGGGGCTCTCACGTAAAGGGCACATGCCATGTCACACGCGGCCTCAAAAATCAAAGTGTTCCAATTGTTTGCTTCGTGTTATTTCCCAACTCTATGGATGATATTACATCAACCCTGACATTTTAGCAGATTGACGATACACCTAACAATTGGCGTCAACATTAAGCTGTAAGATTAGCGGACCATTATGATTTGAATATGTGTTAACTATACTTATACACAATTGCAGTACTGAAAAAAAATACGGTGTATGATGTTTAAGTTACCAACATCTGAATGAGGAGCTAAGGAGGACAACAAAGGTGGGTCTTCATATGATGTTGGAATGCTGTTTTATTTCCTGTAGACTTTCGCTAGCAACGAGGGATCTCCCGCACAGTTTGAGCGGCCCTAGTTAAAAAAAAAATTGTTTTTACTCTTGGAATAAAATAGACCATAAGTAGATAATCGAAGCTGCCTAGGGTTTCTTGTTGGAGTAAGCAGCGAGTGTAAATATGCTGGTTGTTTAGATAAACCGTAGTTTGGTCAAAACAAATATTATTTCCGGGTTTACTCAAACTGTTCTAACACACGGGCTTCCTAGAACAATGAAACCAGATTAAAGTTATATAAAATCCTTAAGTAACCTAATTAGCTTTCGATCTTAGATAAAGGCATTGATAAAACAGGCAACATATATTGTTAAGTCATCTTGATATTTCATTAGAACTTTACATGTATTCAAAACGTCGACCATAATTGTAAGATATCATGTTATTACAGTAATTCCCAAATAAGAGGACATGTATTTAACGTATAATATGCTAGTATGGTAATTGCTCTACATTACCCATTCTTGACTCTACAACAGCATGGAATAGCAGTTTCCAAATATAGATGCTTAATTTACTGAAAAGTGTAAGTGTTGCAAGCTGCTTGTGGCATTGAAAACAAGATGAAAAATATATGAAATTCTGAACTATCCACATTATTTTCCAATATCAGCTAAATACAACGAGAGAGGGAGGGGAGTGGAGAATTTACACATTTGCACCAAGTGTGTTTGTACAATTTAGCTCATTTCTAGATAACTTACTTCATGTTATTGTACTGCAGGTGTTATTACAAACATAAACTGAACAGGGACTAAGATATGTGTCAAAAAAGCATACTATGCTGATTTTCCTTTTTCCTTTTCATTAAATTACGCATTGCATGATAATCACACTGGATAAATATTACATCATTCATTGTTTGAAACGGGGGTAAGTACATTTTTCCAAAAGTCTACTTTTGCGTGAAAACGCCATTTATTAAACAGACTGTGCATACTACTTAAACTATTCACGCACTATAAATATGAACATCAGCGAACCTCATTTGCAATGGGCCAAATGACTTGTAGCTTAGAATAATATGAAACGTGACGTGTGCCTTGCCAGAGACGCCGTAATTTCGAAATACAAATGATGTCTGTGCCGCACGCCGTCTCCCTCGACTATTCTGAAAAATGTGATTACCTTATTTGATAAG
>OY759266.1:42220993-42223493 GCA_963662155.1 Lamellibrachia columna | reverse complement strand
CACCAGTCTTACAGGTGTGCACCACTCAGGGTTGACACCAGTCCTACAGGTGTACACCACTCAGGGTTGACACCAGTCTTACAGGTGTGCACCACTAATGGTTGGCACCAGTCTTAAAGGTGTGCACCACACAGGGTTGGCACCAGTCTTACAGGTGTGCACCACTCAAGTTTGACACCAGTCCTACAGGTGTACACCACTCAGGGTTGACACCAGTCTTAAGGTATGCACCACTCAGGATTGGCACCAGTCTTAAAGGTGTACACCACTCAAGGTTGGCACCAATCTTACAGGTGTGCACCACTCAGGGTTGGCACCAGTCTTACAGGTGTACACCACTCAGGGTTGGCACCAGTCTTACAGGTGTACACCACTCAGGGTTGGCACCAGTCTTACAGATGTGCACCACTCAGGGTTGGCACCAGTCTTACAGGTGTACACAACTCAGGCTTGGCACCAGTCTTACAGGTGTGCACTACTCAGGGTAGAGGTCTCCAAGTTGAAACTGATCAAGGATGAGTACCGATCCACAATAAGTCAGAACATATTGGTTCATCTGACAATGCTCAGAACAGAGTGGGATATATTGACAATATTTTGTCGGACTTCAGTGCTGCCAAAACGCCCAAACGGTTCATTAGTGTTTGTGAAAGTTCAACATACGTACAATCAAATCTGATTATTCACGTGATCATATCTCTAGAACCATTGGTAGCCAATCTGGTGGAAAGTAGTTCGATGTTTGTAAGCCGTCGTCGACAACAATTTGTTAATGCTCGTTATCAAGCGTAGTTGAATAAACGTCGCACAGTACGGGGCACAGTACGGGGCACAGTACGGGGCAGCCTCCATAGACAAAACCACGCATCTCAATCTTCGTCTTTCACGCACTCTGTAAAGGCCATCACAAAAAGTACGTACCAGCTCCACCCCCCCCCGCCCCCCCCCCCCCCACACATACACTTTTAATCGTACCGAACGTTAATTACCTGCACTTGGAACGCGATCGCATGATGGATATCGGTGTAATGGTCTGAAACGACACACTACGTTCATATGTACGGGCGCCCCCATGGATTTGGGGCCCATTTAGCAGGTTCACTCGACTCAGGCGACGTTGGGAACCGTTCAGCCGACAGCGTTCGCTGTCACACCGCGAGGTGTCGCCACCAGGCTGACCACCGGCAACTCTCGAACCTGTTTCATCTTTCCCATTTCTGGTGACATTAACATGTGACTTGCTGCCGGGTTCAATGTTGTCGTTTTCGTGTCGGGCAACGGCGCTTCGAGGCTTCGCACGAGTGTTACCGGGTTTGCTGTTGTCGATTCCACTACGGGACGTCCTGAAGTCACGCTGGGGCCGGTCGACCATGGGCAGAACCCCGCCGTGGGCCCGGGTTGCCCATCGCTGGCATTTGTCATTCATCCACTGATTGTGGTGAGACTGGGTCGGCTGAACTGAAACAGGACACTAGTAAACATTTGTTGCGATTAAACTGTGTTTAATAAACTGGGTCGGCTGAACTGAAACAGGACACTAGTAAACATTCGTAGCGATTAAACTGTTTTTAATAAACTGGGTCGGCTGAACTGAAACAGGACACTAGTAAATATTCGTAGCGATTAAACTGTGTTTAATAAACTGGGTCGGCTGAACTGAAACAGGACACTAGTAAACATTTGTTGCGATTAAACTGTGTTTAATAAACTGGGTCGGCTGAACTGAAACAGGATACTAGTAAACATTTGTTGCGGTTAAATTGTGTTTAATAAACTGGGTCAGCTGAACTGAAACAGGACACTAGTAAACATTCGTAGCGATTAAACTGTTTTTAATAAACTGGGTCGGCTGAACTGAAACAGGACACTAGTAAATATTCGTAGCGATTAAACTGTGTTTAATAAACTGGGTCGGCTGAACTGAAACAGGACACTAGTAAACATTCGTAGCGATTAAACTGTGTTTAATAAACTGGGTCGGCTGAACTGAAACAGGACACTAGTAAACATTCGTAGCGATTAAACTGTGTTTAATAAACTGGGTCGGCTGAACTGAAACAGGACACTAGTAAACATTCGTAGCGATTAAACTGTGTGCAATAGATTCCAGAATTGAGAGACCATAGTTACGAAAGCTGGTTATTACAATGTGGTTTGACAACGCTAGAGACCAGGAGACTAAGAGGAGACCAAATAGAAGTGTTTAAAATAGTGAACGGTTATGAGGATGTTGATAGGAATATATTCTTCAAACTTAAAGAAGGCAGTAGAACCAGAGGACACAAAGCAGCATTAGTTAAGGAGCAGTGTAGGTTGGACATGAGAAAGTACTCTTTCTCACAGAGGGTGATAAATGAATGGAACATTGTGAATATGTTTAAAAAATATATATAATTGACATATATCTGACAAGGGCGTGCGTGCGTGCGTGCGTGCGTGCGTGCGTGCGTGCGTGCGTGCGTGCGTGCGTGCGTGCGTGCGTGCCTGTGTTACTGCTCCT
>OY759266.1:42170993-42215993 GCA_963662155.1 Lamellibrachia columna | reverse complement strand
CCACCGATACTTAAGTTCCGCTTTGCCTGACAATTTCGTGAGACGATTTTGTGGGGAACGATATTTGGAAAAATCTAACTTTTACAGTTGAATTGCACATTATAATTTAGTTTTTCATGATTACCAACAAATATCATCAATGTTTCTTTCGCATTATTATTTTTTCACACACAAAAATTATTAAGTTGTTTTAAAGTATAAAACTACAAATGACCAGTTCAATCGGAACACGAATTATCAGCACTTTTATCAGCGCTTTTAAACGTTAGAAGAACGTCAAATCATGTGGGTGGCCGTGTTTGTGCAGGTTATTTGAGTGCCTCACATGGAAAGAGCACTTCTTCTGTACGTGTAGTGCTGCTCAATGGCGGATTAAGACATTCATGGGCCCTAGGCACCCGGCACTTTCGTGGGCCCCAAGTAAACCCACGACAAGATTTTCAAGTTAACATTTCACTATTTATAATTACACAGCATAATGTATACGCATGGATCATCAATAAAGCTAATACACGAACAGTTCTTCTCTTTTAAAAGTCAACCATTGCACATTACAGATCGCAGATATTGTCGTGGTGTATGGTAGGCTGGTAGCGATTGTCGAAGTCGACTAACACCATCTCACACCTAAGGCTTAGCGATGCATAGTCTACAGTTTTACCTTGCGTATTTTCATGATAGCAACCGAGCTAATAATGTCATCAACCAAGAGTGAACGCATCATTTCCGACTCTATGGCTAAAAGTGACAGTGCCGACAGGCGCGATTGACCCATCGTGGAACGCTGGTAGTCTTTGATGTTTCAGTACAGAGAAAGATCGCTCGCCTTCGCAGCTTGAGCCGAAATTTTATAGATATATCCGTAGCGCAATGTGAACGTTAGGGAAACTGGTAATCAGCTTATTTTCATGAAGAAAGGTTATCATCTCGGCACCTGTCTCGAAGTCTCCATATTTTGTGAAGCGACGGAATTTCTTCTCAAAATCAGGCTCAATATCATTATCGTAATACCGAGTGAGCTCTTCGCACTTTGACCTCTTCTGGTGTTTCGTTGGAACAACTTTCTCTTCTTTGCTCGCTTGTTTTCATCATCGTAATCAAGTCCTGGTGCAATGGACTTTGCTTCATTCTCGAATCGAGCGAACCTTTCTGAGTCACGCAAAGAATGGATGTGTTCCAGCAAGACACGGTAATGCATAACCTCTGAACCGATCGCAACTCCTGGAGCTTGCAATGCCTTGTTAACTCGGTCCAGGATGTTGTTCCACACAATGCACATAAGGACGATATTCAGAGAGCTCCGTTTGCTCACCAAAGACTTTGCCTCGAGCACGACAAGTGGAGGTTGGGTAGAATTTCTAGCTATCGCGTCAACAGAGTTTTGTAGTACTTTGTAGTTTGATGCCAGCGCCTTCACGGCATCTGCTCGAGCAGACCATCGTGTTTCTGATAGGCTCTTTACCACTGGAGACTGTTTCGGTAGGTTCTTTAACAGTTTCGACCACCTCTGTGGCGAGGCTGACAAGTTATGTGTAAAGTCGCTGAACGATGGCGAAAAACCTGACCGCATCAGTGCAGGATTCGGCCGCTGCGGTCCTAACTAAATGTAGGCTATGCGCTGTGCATGGTACCCATTCAGCAAGAGGGTTCATCTGGTGAAATCGTGCCTGGACTCCAGAATAAGTTCCAGACATATTTCTCGCATTGTCATACATTTATCCACGGCAATCCTCAAGCTTTATTCTGCATTCGTCTAGGAAAGACTTGAGTGTTTCGAACAAGTATTTCCCCTCGTGTTTCTCAATGTCTATGAAGGCCAGGAAGTGTTCCACGGGCTGTCCGTCAATCCGAACGTATCGCATGACGATGTTCAGTTGATCGATGTGTGCTATATCAGGTGTGGAATCTTTGCTGATAGAGTAGTTCTTCGCCTTCTTTATTTCAGCAATTATTTTCGCTTTCACCCTGTCCGATAACAGCTTCACGAATTCTTCACAGATTGTTGAAGAGAGATATGATACTTGACCTCTTCCTTTATTCCCATATCGGCGAATTTGTTCGGCCAGAAAAGGGTCGAACTGTGAGAGCAACTCTAACAAGCCTAAGTAGTTACCATTGTCCTTCTGCCCAAACAACTCGGTGTGGCCTCGGAACTGGTGTCCTCTCTCTGCCAAGAAGGTAACAACGGCAACGATGCACTTGAGGAGTTCGATCCAGTATTGCTGCTCATTCTCCAGCTGCTTTGCGATCGCAGAATCAACATTGTGCGCTTTGGCATTTTCGAACCCCTTCTTTACAGCTACTAAGTGACTATCGCTACGCTCATGTGTCGTGGTTCTGTGCGCATTTTTCCAGTCATTGAAACCATTCAGAGAAAAGCTATCACTTCCGCTCCTGAATAGCTTACATACATACAATAAACATTTCCAGTTGATGGAGAATACACCAACCAGTCCCTCGTTACACTCTCCTCGTTAGCAAGCCATCGAACAAAGAATTTCTGTTGTACGTATCTTGTCTTAGACGTGTACGTTCTCGCCGATTTGTGAAGATCCTTGTCCAAGTCCTGTGATGGTGGGTTTCTTGTAAAATGATCTATCAATTCCTGAGCAATTTTCGGAAAGCACTGCTGGAAACAGGGAGCGGCCAAAATTTATCAGGATAGGAACTAAGGAATGAAGGGAAGGCTCAGTTTTTAGTGCACAGGATTTGGGGGTGAGTTGGATTTCAAATCCAGCCAATACTTCCACCTCACTCGCTCCACGATAAATAATGATGACTCCTTAATAACACCTCTATAATGTCTGTAAAAACATTAAAACATGTAAGGCCTACATCAGGATATGCCAAAACATAGCTGGTTTTCGGGAACATTCAGTCTACACAAATATGCTCGGCTATTTTCGTGGGCCCCTTGCCTTCGTGGGCCCTAGGCACGTGCCTATAGTGCCTATTGGTTGATCCGCCACTGGTGCTGCTCTCCCATCAAGTAATGCGTTACCGCCACAACTCTTACAGCCTTACTGTCATTTTTAATAGTGAGCAGTGTTTTCACTCCACGTTACATTGGTTCATTCATTTGTATATAAGCACCTGTGTAAAACACCCACTCCGTGAAATGAGTATTTATTAACGTGTTTGCAAGTGCTTCTGAATCAGCCACAACCTCCACCAAAATACCGACTCGCCATGTACAATAGTGTGCATGCATTCGCTAGATGGCGCCACTGTAAGGTGATGCCTTGGAACCAGACTGACAGCGCTGGCGACGGTGTCTAGCCTATCTTAATGTTCATACCACAATGAGTGACGTCATATCGTAAACATTAAGGAACTACCCGAATTACATAACATTTAAAAGGACATGTGTGCAGACTGAAGACTAGTGCGGAGAGAAGGAGGGACGGAGTGAGGGAGAGATGGAGGGTAGGGAGATGGAGGGAGGGGAAGAGAAAGGGATGGAAGGAGGAATGGAGAGAGGGGAGGGAGGGATGGAGAGAGGGATGGAGAGAGGGAGGGAGTGAGGAACAACTAATTACACATATGTAAAGTGAACTCGTTACCCTAAGGATATCGTGATTAATAATATAAATTCAACACGTAAAATGGCGTCGACAATAGTGAACGACTGAGTTTGAAGCCAGATTTTGTTTCGGAGAAGTTCGCGGATACAAACTACGAAATCAACGAACATGCGACTAAAGACCTCGCAAAATTCCATACTCAACGGTTACTCTACCTGGCTGATTTATAAAGGCAGCTAATTAACGCCGGTGGCATGGCGCCGTCGCTGCTATAACTCACGTGTTTATTTCCAGAGATAATGAGTCTATGGTTTCACAGGTTTGGGCTGAATACCGTAATGTGTATGACGTGCG
Source organism: Lamellibrachia columna (assembly GCA_963662155.1). Taxonomy (NCBI): domain Eukaryota; kingdom Metazoa; phylum Annelida; class Polychaeta; order Sabellida; family Siboglinidae; genus Lamellibrachia; species Lamellibrachia columna. The sequence goes on along the minus strand of OY759266.1, from coordinate 42,212,115 downwards.
TCGGTTCGAATTCCGTGAAATCCCCGCCACCCTGTAATAGAGTATGGCACTTTTACGAGCTGGCTTGCTTCTTGATATGTTCGACACTGTGGCGCATTGCGTGATCGCTTTGAACACACCACGGTCGGTGGCGCCAAACGGTCTGCAGCGAGACCACAATTACTGTTGCCATAGGTCGTCATTACAGCGTTGCTTCTGTTCGTTGACAATGTTGGGCTACGTGCTTCTTTAAATGTCCACACCGTGTTAAGTAGACTTACTTACAGCCAATTTACCTCTTGTGCAAAAAAAACACACGTCTTCATGAAACAGGCCAAATCCGATGCCCCCTCACGTTCAACCCAGCTGGGTGATTGATTTTGAAATGTTGGTGCTTTTGGCCAAACAGCCACTGCACTGTTATGGAGAGGTCAGCGACTGTTCGAAGGATTTACTCGTGCCACAGTACAGAGAACATTCTCTTTTCTCTTCACTATGCATATGAAATATCAAATATCGTGCACAATCCGCACTTTACCAGGGACACTTTATGGTTAATGGGTCTGCATACAATAAGCGGGAACGGTAGATTAATTAGAACGGTATAAATTAATCTTAAAAAGTATAGCAATATGTTGATAAGCTGTGTATACAGAGAACCAGGACAAAGATCATCAACATTTCGTGAAAGTATTGAGCCAAGTTTTTATTGATTGGAACGTTTATTGAAAACACACATACAACTCAAAAACAAGTTTACTATACTACAAATGAGAGTGTACAATGTTTGCAAGGGTAAATACGAAATAGCTGACTTTTGTGTTGCTTTAACCCTGACGTGCATATTAAGGCAATGGTATTGTCATACTCCAAAAGAGAACAATGAGACCGTTATATGGTGCACGTCATATGGACCACACAAAAATGTGTAGATCTGGCAACATTCAAAACAGTTATTTTCACGTTTAATGCATACCGGTGCCAGTTAACATAACATGCTAACTCGTGTGCATGTAGGCTTTGTGAAAGTATCAGACGAACTATTAAATTAATTAATGTTTGGTCAAACATTAATTGAAATTTCGTAACTTGTGATCGGACAGAAGAGGGGAGTCACGCCCAGTTATTATTAAATCGACGACGTTGTTACTTAAACTATTCACACACTACATATTTGGACTTCAGTGATCATGATTCGCGATAGGCTAAATCAGTTGAGGATGGTGTTTTAATATTAAATAATGTTTTAATGTGATTGTTCATGCGCTATCGACAGCCACGCGAGTTAAAATGTACATGTGGGATTCTTGTATCGCGCTTATATCGCCCGCCGAACTGGATCGTAGGGAGATTGCGGGTTTACGGTCACTTAGAAGCTGGGTATGTAGGGCGATTAGCTTCAGGATCGGCTAGGTCAGCTAGAAACCAGGTTGACGCTGTGAAATTAGACCCGTGCAAGCGTGTGTATAAGAAGGATTAGGTTTTTCACCAGCGGCCTCCCGGTCGCCAGTGCGTGTGACGCCATCATTTCTTGTCATTAATTCCTGCCAACACATTATTGTCGAGGCGTCTGTTTGTCCCATCTATAAATCTCTCGCATGTTGTTTTCGACGGGTTCTTCTTGCCGTTAAGGCCGGTTTACTAGGATGGTTTACTAGGATGGTTTACTAGGATGGTTTACTAGGATGGTTTACTAGGATGGTTTACTAGGATGGTTTACTCGAGCGATGTGTGCCCCAATTGATCGGGAGACAGTGTCGCATGACAACGCGCAGCAAACTTGCGCAGCTAAATGGCACGCACGCACGTGCACGCACGTGTACGCACGAACACACACGCACACACGCGCGCACACACACACACACACACACACACACACACACACACATACACACACACACACACACACACACACACACACACACACACACACACACACACACACACACACACACACACACACACACACACACACACACACACACACGTAGCTCTACACCAGAACTGCCGACCACAGTCACCGGTGGAATGGAAGCAGCAACAACAAGTTCCTTCCACACGTTCTTGTTTACACGAGTAAGGCCTATATCATTGGCGAGCAGTGATTGACAGTTGAATGGTCTGTCGTTGACAGCTGAATTGTCTGTCATTGACAACTGAATGGTTTGTCGTTGACAGCTGAATGATTGTGATTCCACCGGTGTTTGTGGTCAGCAAATGGATGGTCCCATGATCTGTTTGGATAAGACGTGTCTGTTTGTATGCTCTGATTGTGTGCTCTGTGCTGAGTGACAAGAATTTGTACGACTTTCAGAAGGTAGCACAGTGAGTTGTCTTGCATGAACCGTTTACGTGTACATTAATAGAACACATGCTCGCTATCTGAATTAGCAGTGTTTTGATGACATTTCACTTGGACATCGTTCATGTGTGCATTATCGCTCACGGCCATTGGATAGTAGTTGGCTGAGCATCCGCTGACATTACGTAACAAGGCGGTAATCAACAACCGTCGGTGGACAGAGTAATTGAGCTTGTCAGCGCCCGCAGGCGACCTCCCCAACAAAGTCATTGTGAGCGGCGCAATGCTTGCCGACGAAAACAAAGAAAAGACCTGGAGAAGGCGAGGCCGAAATAGCAGCCACGCCCAGGACACTGATCTGGACTCGATAATTGCGGATGCTTTATCCAAGCAAGAGAAATTGTCCAGGGAACTATTGGAGATTCAACATAAAGCCTTCCAGGCCTGTTTCCAGATGTTTGTAGAGACTGTAAACAAGAGAGTAGACACTGTAATATTTGAGCATGGAAATGCCACATGAGATCTCAGAGCAAGCCTGGAATACACCCAGGCGGGTGTGTCAAAACTGAAACTAAACCACCAGGAAGCGGACAAAGATGCCAAGAAAACCCAAAAGAAAGTGGAAGAAGTTGGCGCCGACCTCCAGTCGATATCTAATCAGACTACTCGGAGAACCAGCTACGAAGGAACAATCTACGAACAGATGGAATTCCAGAAACATTCAACGAAACATGGCAGCAAACCGAGAACTTGGTTAGAAATCAACTGACCACAACATTTGGATTAACAGCTGAAACGGCGTCGAAGATAGAACTTGAGCGGGCACATCGGATCCATACATCCATGTCCAACCCTGGTGGGAAGAGGAAGACTAGGACTGTTGTTGTACGGTTTGCAAAATATAAAGACATGGAATGCGTTCGTTCCTTGACTTCTTCCCAACGGAAGGACAATCAAACAGTATTGAATCGAATAGTATTGAACTTAATACAATGAATGGTTTACCATTTTCTTTTTTGATACGTGAACAGATTGGTCACAAAATAAATTTGTTTGCTACGCATTTTCTTTTATTAAGCGTTAATATAACTTGTTTTCTTAATTTTGATACATTTACATGGCTTCATAGGAATAATACTGTTTCCAATTTACATTTACAGTATTCAAATGCATGTGCATGTTATATGCTTATACATGGCTTTGATAATGTATTGCTCTGTTAAAATGTTGGTAAATCTTATTATGTTGAACGTTGTATAAGTAATTTTGAAATATGATATATATATATATATATATATATATATATATATATATATATATATATATATATATATATATATATATATATATATATATATATATATTTATCAATATGACCAATAATGAACTTTTCCTGCGAAACTTTGGTGGCATAGAAAACAATTTTCTTGATTACATTTAAAAAATTTATATGAACAATGAAGATGGTGAACTAGACATATTTCATCAGTCACCTTATTTTGATGATGATGATGATTGAATTAATCACATCAAAAACAAGCAAGACACATTTATATTACTAAGTTTAAACTATCAGAGTCTAAATGCAAAATAGGTGAAATCATTATTAAGCTAGACATCCTTAGAAGTAATGGTTGTGAAATTAGTGCTCTTTGTCTACAAGAAACGTGGCTTAAAGATGATTCTGACACTTCTTTGTTACAAATAGATGGTTACACTTTGATATCCCAAGGCAAGACATGCAGTAGCCATGCTGGTTTAGCAATATATCTAAGTAACATATACAACTACAAATGTTTATATATCAACAAAAAGTCAAACATATGGGAAGGACAATTTATTGAAGTAACATCAAACACCATCAATAAAAAAATCATTCTTGGAAACATCCTAAAGATATCATTGAGAATTACCAAACCTTCATAGAAGAATTATCTCCTAAATTACTTCATCTACACAAATTAAAAAGTGAAGTAACAATGGCGGGGATTACAATATTGACTTACTAAAAATAAAAATTTTGCCCTAAAATTACTTTGCCAACAACATTCTCAAACAGTCATGGCACACTTATTGATAATTTCCTATATAAACTCTCAGAAGGATTTTTCAAATCATCAGCTGGTATTTTAATCAGCAGTATTTCAGATCACTTTCCATATTTTATTTGCCTTGACTACAAACAACTTATTAATAATGTACCTAATTATTTTTATTTGAAAGTATACTGACTGGCTAAACCAATTTAAAACAGAATACACCAACTTAAATATTTACGATAAACTGACCAAGGATAAGGATACTAATCCTAATAAAAATTACAACCTGCCTGAGGAAATTATTACTACTGCTATGGATAAATTTTTACCAGTTAAAATTATTAAATATAATAAACACAAGCAAAAAAATTCACGTTGGATTACACAAGGCATCATCAGGTCAATAAAGTTTAGAGACAAAATGTATTCAAAAATTAAACAAACTCCTATTCATGCAGCAGAATATGTAACTCTCAAAACAAATCTTCACACACATAATGCAATTCTTTATAGAAACATTCGTATAGCTAAGCAAATGTACTATCAAGCCAGTTTTGAAAGAAATAAGTATGATATTAAAAAACGTGGTGTATGATTTCAGGAATTATTCAGAAAACTTCAAAGGAAGAACATTTTCCTGACTACTTTAAAGTTGATGGCAAAATAGTAATTGACAAAAATACTATTGCCAATAAATTTAACTCATTTTTCAAATAAACAATATTAGAGATAAATCTTTCAAAGATTATTTGTAAAGCCGAAGTCTACATACTTTCGAATTAAGAGCCAATAAACGAAAATCAAATTATGAGCATAATTGATAATTGAAACCCAAAATCCAGCTGTAGGAAAGGTGGTCTATCAACAAAAGTATTAAAGCTGATAAAAACTGGAATTAATGAAGCGGTCAAACTAACTATTAATCAAACAATAGCTACTGGTATATTTCCCGACAAACTAAAAATCGCTAAAGTGATACCACTTTTTAAAAAAGGTATAATAATTCCATTTCTGATAATTATCGTCCAATTTTTATTTTACCAGCCATTCAAATTTTTAACCAAATACACAAACACTTTCATTCGAATAACTTATATTATGATAATCAATACGGGTTTCGAGAAAAACATTCTACAGAACTAGCCACTCTAGAAATAATAGAGAGAACTGTTCAGGAACTTGATCAGTCAGCAACTCAATTAAACTTATACCTTGATTTATCGAAAGCATTTGACACCATTGATCACAACATACTGTTACATAAATTAAATTACTATGGTATAAATGGTGCTGCACTTGATCTCGGTAAGAACTACCTATACAATCGCAAACAATATGTAGAAGTTGGAGATTTCAAATTGGAAGAATCTTTGGGTAGCCAAAGCCAAAGTCAAAATATAAACAACGAATTAGCAAAAATATGCAAATGGTTAAAGGCCAACAAATTTTCTCTAAACGTTAAAAAAACTAAATTTATGATATTTCACATGCCTCAAAAGAAAATCGAATCTCCTGTATTGCAAATAGATGGGGCAAACATTGCATGTGTAAATGGTTATAATTTTTAAGGTATCACCATAAATATCCACTTAAATTGGGAGAGCCACATAAACAAAATAGCTAACAAAATCATCAAAACAATTGGAATATTAAGTAAACTTAAACATGTTTTACCTCTGAATATTTTGTCTACAATGTATAATTCTTTCTTTCTTCCCCATACAAATTATGGTATATTGGTGTGCGGACATCAAGCCCATCGCATTTTAAACTACAAAAGAGAGCAATAAGAACAATTACTTTAAGTAAATACAATGCTCACACAGATCCCATTTACAGAGAACTTAAATTTCTCAAGTTGGACAACATATACAAACTTCAACAACTCAAATTGTATTTCAAATTAATTAATAAGCTCTTACCAGAATACGTCAATCACATCCCACACACACACAACTTTGAAATTCATCAAACGTGGAAGAAATAATATGTTTATTCCCAGAATAACTCATGAATTTGCAACAAAGTACATTAGACACAATATAATACGGACTGTTAACAATACTTCAAATATTATCCTTGACCAAACGTTTACTCACAGCTTATATGGTTTTTCCACTTATATTAAACATTATTTTATTAGGAATTATTTTATTAGGAATTTTATTAGGGGGATACCATCTCACCCAAACTATTCACATCAATACTCAAAAGTATCTTCAGAAGACTGAACTGGGAGAACAAAGGCCTGAAAATAGATGGAGAATATCTTAAACATCTCCGTTTCACAGACGATATCTTCCTGTGCACCGAAACACCACAAGAACTAGAAATAATGCTACAAGAATTGTGCGAGGAAAGAAACATAAGCGGCTTGAGGATGAACATCTCAAAAACAAAAATAATGGTGGAAGACAACACCCCAACATACGTTAATAACACACAGATAGAGAATGTGGAGGGTTACGTATACCTAAGCCAACGCTTCAGCCTTAGGGACAAGAACCAAGACAAGGAAATCCTACGACGAATCACAGCCGGCTGGACAGCATATGCAAAACATCGCGACATCTTCAAAAGTAACTTTGCTATCTGTCTAAAAAGAAAGGTTTACAACTCGTGTGTACTGCCAGCTATGACATACGTTGCTGAAACATGGTCACTCACAAAACAAGCTCAGAAAAAACTAGCAGCCGCGCAGACAAAAATGGAGAGGGGTATGCTTAATATAACATACCATGACAGAAAGACAAACACCTGGGTGAGAGCAAAGACAGGAGTCACAGACGTGATAAAAACAACCGGAAGAATGAACTGGTCTTGGGCAGGACGCATCAGCCGACTCAAAGATGACAGATGGACAAAGCGCATTACCACCTGGAAACCATACGGAAGGAAGATATTACGAGGAAGACCAGCAAAAAGATGGAGAGACGATTTGGATGAGTATTGGAATGAAACTACCTGGCAGAGAACAACACAAGATAGGCAAACATGGAAACAACATGCTGAGGCCTTCGCCCAACCACGGGACAATACGGCTGATATATAGATATATATAGGAATTATAAATCATGCTGTCTTATTCCTGATTGTTATATTTGTAAATCTTTAACCTAAGCGACAATGGAGTCTCGTTGTACTGTAGTGACCATGTGACTATGTAATATATTATTTTTTTACTTTAATAGGGTGGCTCCCATGTTAGCGATATTTGATGTCTTAATGGGAGTCTCCCTGACCTATCTTGAATTTTGTTTTATAATGTTCATACACGAGACCACAGGTCAAATAAAACACGTCTGAGTCTGAATCTGAATGATATGTCGTTGACAGCTGAATGGTCTGTCATTGACAGCTGACTGGTCTGTCATTGACAGCGGACTGGTCTGTCATTTACAGCTGACTGGTATGTCATTTACAGCTGACTGGTATGTCGTTGACAACTGACTGGTCTGTCGTTGACAATTGACTGGTCTGTCTTTGACAGCTGACTGGTCTGTCGTTGACAGCTGACTGGTCTGCTGTCGTTGACAGCTGACTGGTCCGTCATTGACAGCTGACTGGTCTGTCATTGACAGCTGACGGGTCTGTCCTTGCCAGCTGACTGGTCTGTCGTTGACAGTTGACTGTCATCTGCTGTCTTCCGAGCCGTTTATTAAAACAGTCTGTGTCTTTTCCTGCCTCTAGCATTGTGATCGTCGATTTACCATAATTACTGGGCCGACCTTCTGAAGCACTGGAGGGAAACACTTTATGGTAAGTGGCCCCCGGGGGTTTATGCAACATGCAATCCACGTTCACTGAGTGGGTGCGCATGGCGCTCTGCACCGGAATACAACATAAATTTGTGGTCGTCCATAATCGCGGTCATCGATGTTTTACACTCGCGATCATCGATTTCACACGACAGCGACAAGAAAACACGACAGCGATAAGACAAAGGTGTAATCGCGATGAGACGGCGACGCTAGCTGTGTCACAGTCACTCGTTAAACAGACGGCCGTGCACCGCCTGCTGGGAGTCTACGGGTTAAGATGTATTTGATTGGGAATGGCCACTGGTAATTGTTTTACTTGGTTCGTCGCTGGTGCACACGTGTCAACCAAGTCGACTGTGAGTCGTACTGGCACGACACTGATGACGACAAGGTTCATCAGCGGTCCCTCGAAACGAGGAAGACGTCCGCCAGGAGTTGGTCGTGGGTCCTGATCTAATTGTTGTGATGGAAGGAGGTTGTGGGTGGAAGGAAGATGTGCAGGTATTGAGATATATCCCTCTCCTTTCTCCTCTGCCGCTTCTCCGTCTCGTGAAGTAGGCGGTCAGTCTCGAAGCGGGCCGCTGCCTGGTGGATGCTGCAGCGCCAAAGTAGACGGTCGGCAGCCATGTCCTCTCAAGTGTTGATGTTGATATGACCTTTCTTCATGTAGTGTTTGGCAGTGTCTTTAAACCTTTTTCTCTGCCCAACACGGGTTCTCAATCCATGAGTCAGCTGGGAGAATAGTACTTATCGGGGGAGGCGGGAGTCGGGCATTCTGACACAGTGACCAGCCCAGCGGAGCTGATTTTGCGTGATCATTGCCTCGGTGCTGGTTGTAATGGCTCCAGTGATCATCAGATGACATCGATAAGTAACCCAAAACTCACGCCCGTATAGTAGAGTGGTAACACAAGCGGCACTGTAGACCATCACCTTCGTCTCTTTCCTGAGGTTGTGTTCATCAAAGACTCGATGGCGCAGGTGCTGAATTTCTGCCTCGATGGTGGCTTTCTGGGACAGGTGACTCCCTACGTACAGGAAGTTTTCAACAACTTCTAGGATTCCTCCAGATACTTTGATTTCAGGAGGTCCTGCATTGATGCCTGGAATAGGTTGATGGATAACCTTGATTTTTCTGATGTTGATGGAAAATCCTAGACTTTTGTAGGCTTCCGTAAAGAGGTCTAGGCTAGTCTAAAGTTCTTCTGCAGAGTGGGCACGGATGGCATACTGAAGATCTGTGACGGCAGTCTTCATCATTTTTATCTTGACCTTGAGACGATTCAAGTTAAATAGCCTCCCGTCAAGCCGGTAGTCAAGTTCAACGGACGTACCAATGCTCGTGCTGGCTAAAGGACATCCGCTCAGTTCACGAATTTAGAGTGGTTTGATGCGCTAATATTTTAGCAACAAACTCTTCGGATATGTGTCAGATAAAATGTTAGTGGTATAGCTTAAATAAAATATTGTTAATGTTTTTATTATGAACTTAATAAAATAAGGATGACTGACGATATGACCACGACAAGAGAAGAAGCATAGTAAAAATGTATTGTGCAACACATGTGCCCGTTCCGTGGATGTATGACCGCTGTAAGGTGAATCACCTTGTCGATCAGAGGCGTAAAGAAAATGCCGTGTAACACAGTACAAGTTAGTCAATATAAGATACATAAAAGAATCAGGAGATAGGAACAAAACATATTTACTATGCCATCTAACACAACAAAGTATTTACTATGCCATCTAACACAACAAAGTATTTACTATGCCATCTAACACAACAAAGTATTTACTATGCCATCTAACACAACAAAGTATTTACTATGCCATCTAACACAACAAAGTATTTACTATGCCATCTAACACAACAAAGTATTTACTATGCCATCTAACACAACAAAGTATTTACTATGCCATCTAACACAACAAAGTCGAGATGATATATAGAAAAGAAAGCCAGACGTGCACAGTATTAGCCTATTTTTCACTGAGCGCTAAGGACTTGAAGATCCGCCGTCTTGAGAGTTTCATTGTACGAGTCGGTGGACTATTCTCAATGCACGACACTGTAAGCTCTTCGGTATATCGTTTTTGCTAGTCCCGTAGTCATATCATTATACATGACCATATACCTGACGTTCTGTTTCCTTTAACACAATCATATACGCACGCACACACACACACAAATTAATGTTTGGGTCAACAGTTAAGGCATACGAATTATTAGTATGTTTTCTCGTAAATGTGCGTGCGTGCGTGCGTGCGTGCGTGCGTGCGTGAATGCATGCATGTGTTCCACTAGTCAATACTGCGATTGAATCACATACTGCTTAGTCGTTGCCACAAACCGTCGCTGTACAAAAAAAAAAAACATTTTTGAGCGCTATAACCACATTTGGCCGGGTTTTTTTTGCAACGCTATCAATAACGTAGACCGTGGTGTCGTGTTGACAATGGAATGGAAAAGGTCATGTGTTGAGGCTGACTGAAATGACATTTTAGTATGCTAGAAAAGATGTTAATCAATGGTGGAAGTAATCTCGGCCACATGCGATCATCCCACACGCTATCCTCCCGGTGAGCACGAGCAACAGTAGCTGTGCATGTAGAACAAAGGAGCATTGTTCACGTTGCTCAATAACCAAGGCAGTAGTATGGTCGATGTAGTTTCAATTTCAGTATTACACACAATATTAGTTCTACAAAAAAGCGACCAGCCACGGTCAACGTCATCATCAAGTTACTGGGTAGTTATGGTCAAAACTGCAAATATCCCAGCTGTATTCAGATTGACTGTTTGATATTTGCGAACAGTGTCACATATCCGAATTACAAGGAACATTTCGGCGAAATATCTCGACAGAAATGAGCATGCCTAATTACAGCCGATACATCAAATTGGTCGTAATGCGAAACACAGCAATGTGTGCCTTCCCGAGAACGACCAAGTCAAAGTGAAAAGTCAAAAGTCAAAGTGAAAAGCAACACGCAAGTAAACTATATAATTGTTATGTTTTGCACTCACTGGTTAATTAGTCAGTGTTATTGTTCTTTCTGTCAGCAGTTCCCAAATTTTCTCAACTCAACGACCCCACAATGTCAGCTTTCTGACTGTTTCAATCATAGTATTTAGATACTATAAAAGGTGTTATATTGATTAATACGAATAGCATTGATGACATAGAACTTAACTTTAAAATGTTCTGACTACAATGCCGTTTCAGGGAAGCGTTGTGACGCGACCCCGAGATGGAGCTGTACAGTGACACATTCAGGAACGCAGCAAGACAGCACAGTTTGAGAGCAATGTCACATTTTAAGAAGACGCGTGAGTGGTCCGCCAGTCTTTGTGACTGATGATTGTGACACCGATTGACACCGTCTGGCCTCCGTGTTTCCGATATTGGTCTTGCTGCTGGGTATATTCCATCTGCTGCAAGACGTTTGCCGCTTGCAAACACGTACTTCCGTGCGTACTAATGCACACACGCACTCACGCACGCACGCACGCACGCACGCACGCACGCACGCACGAACGAACGCACGCACGCACACACGCACGCACACGAACACACTCACACACACACACCCTCTTGCTAGACACTAGTATTACTTCACCCAATCTCCATAGCAAACAAATATGTCATGTTTTTAGAATGTGTTTTATTATATTTTGCATTCTTCATATTGGTATTTGCAAATTATTGCCGAATTTAACACCGATATGCAATGATGTATTTATTTTTTTAGGTGGTACTATGATTTATTTAAGAATAAAGGCGCAAAAAAGTTATTTTATATATTATATATTTTAATCTTTGTATTAGATGGCCTCATTGCTTTTGCCAATTATTATAACATCCGTAATTTCTTTTAAAACATACAATATGTAGATACGTATAATAACATATTTTCCATTGATATAAAATAAAATAAAAGCTACGTGTCGCCTGTATGAACAACTTGTATCTTTATACAATCTGTATGTGTTGTGTGTCTTACAAGCTAGTTTTGAAAAGCCTAGACATCCATCCCCGTCATGTTACTTTATACAATCTGTATGTGTAGTGTGTCTTACAAGCTAGTATTGAGAAGCCTAGACATCCATCCCCGTCATGTTACTTTATACAATCTGTCTGTGCAGTGTGTCTTACAAGCTAGTTTTGAAAAGCCTAGACATCCATCCCCGTCATGTTACTTTATACAATCTGTATGTGTTGTGTGTCTTACAAGCTAGTTTTGAAAAGCCTAGACATCCATCCCCGTCATGTTACTTTATACAATCTGTATGTGTAGTGTGTCTTACAAGCTAGTTTTGAAAAGCCTAGACATCCATCCCCGTCATGTTACTTTATACAATCTGTATGTGTAGTGTCTCTTACAAGCTAGTTTTGAAAAGCCTAGACATCCATCCCCGTCATGTTACTTTATACAATCTGTATGTGTAGTGTCTCTTACAAGCTAGTTTTGAAAAGCCTAGACATCCATCCCCGTCATGTTACTTTATACAATCTGTATGTGTAGTGTGTCTTACAAGCTAGTATTGAAAAGCCTAGACATCCATCCCCGTCATGTTACTTTATACAATCTGTCTGTGTAGTGTGTCTTACAAGCTAGTTTTGAAAAGCCTAGACATCCATCCCCGTCATGTTACTTTATACAATCTGTATGTGTTGTGTGTCTTACAAGCTAGTTTTGAAAAGCCTAGACATCCATCCCCGTCATGTTACTTTATACAATCTGTATGTGTAGTGTGTCTTACAAGCTAGTTTTGAAAAGCCTAGACATCCATCCCCGTCATGTTACTTTATACAATCTGTATGTGTAGTGTCTCTTACAAGCTAGTTTTGAAAAGCCTAGACATCCATCCCCGTCATGTTACTTTATACAATCTGTATGTGTAGTGTCTCTTACAAGCTAGTTTTGAAAAGCCTAGACATCCATCCCCGTCATGTTACTTTATACAATCTGTATGTGTAGTGTGTCTTACAAGCTAGTATTGAAAAGCCTAGACATCCATCCCCGTCATGTTACTTTATACAATCTGTCTGTGTAGTGTGTCTTACAAGCTAGTTTTGAAAAGCCTAGACATCCATCCCCGTCATGTTACTTTATACAATCTGTCTGTGTAGTGTGTCTTACAAGCTAGTTTTGAAAAGCCTAGACATCCATCCCCGTCATGTTACTTTATACAATCTGTATGTGTAGTGTGTCTTACAAGCTAGTTTTGAAAAGCCTAGACATCCATCCCCGTCATGTTACTTTATACAATCTGTCTGTGTAGTGTGTCTTACAAGCTAGTTTTGAAAAGTCTAGACATCCATCCCCGTCATGTTACTTTATACAATCTGTATGTGTAGTGTGTCTTACAAGCTAGTATTGAGAAGCCTAGACATCCATCCCCGTCATGTTACTTTATACAATCTGTCTGTGTAGTGTGTCTTACAAGCTAGTTTTGAAAAGCCTAGACATCCATCCCCGTCATGTTACTTTATTCAATCTGTATGTGTAGTGTGTTTTACAAGCTGGTATTGAAAAGCCTAGACATCCATCCCCGTCATGTTACTTTATACAATCTGTATGTGTAGTGTGTCTTACAAGCTAGTTTTGAAAAGCCTAGACATCTATCCCCGTCATGTTACTTTATACAATCTGTATGTGTAGTGTGTCTTACAAGCTAGTTTTGAAAAGCCTAGACATCTATCCCCGTCATGTTACTTTATACAATCTGTATGTGTAGTGTCTCTTACAAGCTAGTTTTGAAAAGCCTAGACATCTATCCCCGTCATGTTACTTTATACAATCTGTATGTGTAGTGTGTCTTACAAGCTAGTATTGAAAAGCCTAGACATCCATCCCCGTCATGTTACTTTATACAATCTGTCTGTGTAGTGTGTCTTACAAGCTAGTTTTGAAAAGCCTAGACATCCATCCCCGTCATGTTACTTTATACAATCTGTATGTGTAGTGTGTCTTACAAGCTAGTATTGAAAAGCCTAGACATCCATCCCCGTCATGTTACTTTATACAATCTGTCTGTGTAGTGTGTCTTACAAGCTGGTATTGAAAAGCCTAGACATCCATCCCCGTCATGTTACTTTATACAATCTGTATGTGTAGTGTGTCTTACAAGCTAGTTTTGAAAAGCCTAGACATCCATCCCCGTCATGTTACTTTATACAATCTGTCTGTGTAGTGTCTCTTACAAGCTAGTATTGAAAAGCCTAGACATCCATCCCCGTCATGTTACTTTATACAATCTGTCTGTGTAGTGTGTCTTACAAGCTAGTTTTGAAAAGCCTAGACATCCATCCCCGTCATGTTACTTTATACAATCTGTATGTGTAGTGTGTCTTACAAGCTAGTTTTGAAAAGCCTAGACATCCATCCCCGTCATGTTACTTTATACAATCTGTCTGTGTAGTGTCTCTTACAAGCTAGTATTGAAAAGCCTAGACATCCATCCCCGTCATGTTACTTTATTTCTAACGAGTTCATGAGTCGTTTAATGATTATGGTGACCCCATGATGATAGTTAAAGTAAATCCAGTATAAATAATATTATTAATCTTTACGTATTTTAAATTAAACAAACACTATTCTTGTCGGATAGGTTCGATCTATGGACATGTCGTTTGAGAAAAAGAATTCGGAAGAAGCAGCTATAACTACGGGTGTTCCCCAAGGGTCTATTTAAGACCACTCCTATTTATTATATATATTAATGACATAGCACTTTCTAGAGACCTCTTTTAATTGATAATATATGCTGACGACACCATCTTATCCAGTACATTGATAACTTTCAATCTTTAGATGGTCAAGGCCAAAATCGAAATATAAACAAAGAATTACCAAAAATATGGAAATGTTTGAAAGGTAATAAACTTTTGTAAACGTTAAAAAACTAAATGTGTGGAGTCGTCGAGCCCATCGCGCTTTTAAACTCCAAAAGAGAGCAATAAGAATAATTACTTTAAGTTAATACAATGCTCACACATGATAGCTACATTTGATGTTCTGTCCCTGACTTAGCATGAATTTTGTATTGAATTTTCATACATGACACTATATGTCTAATAAATACGTCTGACGAGTCTGAATTCGCTCCTCAGCTCCTGTGAAACCCTGTACGTATCAGTCCCCCATATATACCGCACCATCTTGACCGGCCAGTCACCATCTCTCGGAGTCTCACAAGGCATCTGCTCGATCGCAGCCTGACACCCGTCTCTTTGAGGTATGAGCGCTACAGGTCAAGTAGGCTGGTGGAGTGCTCGATCGGCCCCTGTGTCGGTTTGGTCCAACAACATCAAACGGCAAGGCCAGTTGTGCCGGGGCATCCTCGGGCATGCGTAACACATAGCCGAATACGGACACTTTCAGACATATCAATTATAATAAATGTTCGATTATTATAAAACAGTTATAGTATACCATACAATGCAATAAACTAAAAACAATGTAAACAAGTTAGTTTATGATTTCATCATGTGCTACATGTCAACAACGATAATATCACGACTTAAAAGTAGAAAGAGTACATAACCAACACGTGAGTTCACGGAACTCGCATCCTGTTAGCGCTAAGTCCGTCTGAAAAATAATAATATTTTGGCGTAAACTTAAAACCCACCTGATTAAAATCGCTTATTATCCATAGCTCTTTATCGCACCAATCCAACTCTTTACTTTTGGAATTGCTAATTGATTAGAAACTACTTAACCCCTTTAGTTTCGGTGCGTTGCCTAGCTTGAGTCTCCCGAGGTTGTTAGCGCAATATAAGTGTTTTATATTGCATTGTATAAAGGAATATTATGCACGCATACTTTCTTCTTTCCGTTTCTTTGACGCACTCCGCGGCCGAGTTGATTGCAGTCCTTTACGACAGTGACACTACGATCAGTCTAATCAGAAAGCGTTTATTTGACGAAGATACATTGCAGCATTGTTCTGCCGCTCGCGAACAACCGCGTAGCTCGCCGACAGGTCGAGCCTCGTGGATTACGGATGATGCCGGACACTGATTAGTGTTCACCTATGTAGTCGAGCCACACAGGGGTTGACATTTCGAGTTTAATGTACCTGCTCTACACAAAGCTGCACCATACATCACTTGACGTCTAGTTCTCTCCAGTTGTTTGTGCTACCTGCCGAACTGGCCAAATGTGACATCGCCACGGGAGGAGTTCCAATGCTTACAGGCCGTGTACATTTTCAGATGGAGTGACTTGTTATTTGGGTATTTCTTGAAGTAACATTGTGGGGAGTATATTGAAGACGTGCATCAGTTTGGTCGTGGTGGAATGAGGAATGCGTGGTTTCCAAGCTGAAATTTTACATTTTATCCATTAATGCCCGTAAAGATCAGGCATCTCTTCATAAAACATAAGATAGTTAGAGAACGATGACGATGCAATGAAACCTTTCTCATGTCTGGTCCAAATGCTGATGATGGGATATTGCTCTATTAGTGCCCGCATCTGACCAGGGTGGCGCAGGAAGAAGATGCCGACACATTCAATTGTAGGTTGATTTCTTCTTCTACAAGAATATATTTAATCTGCATGGACTGCTATATACAATCCAGTGATGATCCTAACTCAGTCATGCTATCTGTGGGCTGATATGCGCAAGTTGCCACACTGGCCTCCTTATGTGTCCTGCGTATAGCCTTGCATGCAAGACATTGTTATTTCATCCTGATTACATTGAAGCTCCACTTGGTCGCAGAGAGCTGAAACAAACTTGCAAACAGCCTTCGGTGCACAAACTTACGAATGGAAAATCGACGAAAGGCTGTGGCACTTCGCAGACTACTGTGAGTTGGGCTATGTACTAGTATATGAACCTATGTACTAGTATATGAATCTTGATGCATATGTGTAGATAAGTTCTTCGTGCCTCAAAGGGCATCATTTATTCCAGCGAAGGAAGACTCTATCCTCCCTCTATCCCACCTCTATCCCCCCTCTATCCTCCGTCTATCCCCACTATACTCCCTCTATGCCCCTCTATCCCCCCTCTATTCCCCCTCTATCCCCCCTCTATCCCCCTATTCTTGCGGATGTCACCAATACGAAGATAAATAAGCTTCAACTACGTTTGGGTAAATTGTACTATCATCTACGATCATCCGGAGTAGCTTGCTGAGTTGGTGACTTGTTATGCTGAGCCGTCACGTCCACAACCTAAACGTACGGTGAGTCGGCAAAGGGACATGCTTGTTATGCTGAGCCGTCACGTCCACAATCTAAACGTACGGTGAGTCGGCAAAGGGACATGCTTGTTATGCTGAGCCGTCACGTCCACAATCTAAACGTACGGTGAGCCGGCAAAGGGACATGCTTGTTATGCTGAGCCGTCGAGTCCACAACCTAAACGTACGGTGAGCCGGCAAAGGGACATGCTTGTTATGCTGAGCCGTCGCGTCCACAACCTAAACGTACGGTGAGCCGGCAAAGGGACATGCTTGTTATACTGAGCCGTCGCGTCCACAACCTAAACGTACGGTGAGCCGGCAAAGGGACATGCTTGTTATGCTGAGCCGTCGCGTCCACAACCTAAACGTACTGTGAGCCGGCAAAGGGACATGCTTGTTATGCTGAGCCGTCGCGTCCACAATCTAAACGTACGGTGAGCCGGCAAAGGGACATGCTTGTTATGCTGAGCCGTCACGTCCACAATCTAAACGTACGGTGAGCCGGCAAAGGGAAATGCTTGTTATGCTGAGCCGTCACGTCCACAATCTAAACGTACGGTGAGTCGGCAAAGGGGCATGCTTGTTATGCTGAGCCGTCACGTCCACAATCTAAACGTACGGTGAGCCGGCAAAGGGACATGCTTGTTATGCTGAGCCGTCGCGTCCACAACCTAAACGTACGGTGAGCCGGCAAAGGGACATGCTTGTTATGCTGAGCCGTCGCGTCCACAACCTAAACGTACGGTGAGCCGGCAAAGGGACATGCTTGTTATGCTGAGCCGTCGCGTCCACAACCTAAACGTACGGTGAGCCGGCAAAGGGACATGCTTGTTATGCTGAGCCGTCGCGTCCACAACCTAAACGTACGGTGAGCCGGCAAAGGGACATGCTTGTTATGCTGAGCCGTCACGTCCACCACCTAAACGTACGGTGAGCCGGCAAAGGGGAATGCTTGTTATGCTGAGCCGTCACGTCCACAACCTAAACGTACGGTGAGCCGACAAAGGGACATGCTTGTTATGCTGAGCCGTCGCGTCCACAACCTAAACGTACGGTGAGCCGGCAAAGGGACATGCTTGTTGTGCTGAGCCGTCGCGTCCACAACCTAAACGTACGGTGAGCCGACAAAGGGACATGCTTGTTATGCTGAGCCGTCGCGTCCACAACCTAAACGTACGGTGAGCCGGCAAAGGGACATGCTTGTTATGCTGAGCCGTCGCGTCCACAACCTAAACGTACGGTGAGCCGGCAAAGGGACATGCTTGTTATGCTGAGCCGTCGCGTCCACAACCTAAACGTACGGTGAGCCGGCAAAGGGACATGTTGACACAACTCATACGTCGCATTGAAGGCATCTTCCTCGGCAGAGTTGACGTAAATGAAGATGAATTTAGGCATGAAGTAATTGTGACCCAGTCCAAATGACGTCACACACCCTACTGCTTACCTTCTGGTGATTGAGTTCGCTGCTCCGCTGCCTCCAAGTCAAATGATCGCACTCGGAAGGGTCGCCATATTGAACACCATTCGTGTGGTCCCAAAACGGGGTGTCGTAACAGTAATCAAGTGACATTAATACTTACGAACGGGCGTTAGAATTAGATACCAACGTTACCTGAGGCGCTTTTACGCCGCTTTGCTATTGTTGAACGGCGACTAAAGTAATTATACCTTAGTTAGCCACTTAGCTAAATAAGCTTTTGACAAAGTGCCACATCAAAGATTACTACTTAAATTAAAAGCCCATGGTATCGGGGACAGCATAACTGACTGGATAGAACAATGGCTGACTGACAGAAGACAACGAGTTGTAGTAGATGGAGAAGTTTCAAATTGGAAATCGGTTTTGAGTGGGGTACCTCAAGGATCAGTATTAGGACCTATATTATTCTTAATTTATATCAATGACTTGGACGACAGTATAACAAGTAACGTACTGAAATTTGCGGATGACACAAAACTGTTTAGAAAGGTTAATACTGATGGTGATAAACAACATTTACAAAACGATCTAGACAGATTAGTGAAATGGTCTGAGAAATGGCAGATGTTGTTCAATTTTGGGAAATGTAAATGCCTACATACAGGACATAGGAACTTGAATGTAAACTATAAAATGGGAGATACTGTTCTGGGTACTACTGTAAAAGAAAAGGACTTAGGAGTTACAATAAGCGCTGATATGAAAGTTTCAGAGCAGTGTGGTATTGCAGCTTCAAAGGGTAATCAAATTCTTGGATTGATTAGAAGAAACATAACATACAAGGGAAAAAAGTTAATTATACCTCTTTATAAAGCAATAGTTAGACCTCATTTAGAATACTGTATACAAGCATGGAGACCATATCGTAAGAAAGATATAGATACGCTTGAACGCATACAAAGGAGAGCAACTAAAATGATTCCAGAACTGAGAGACCTTAGTTATGAAGAACGCCTGAAAGAATGTGGTTTAACAACTCTAGAGACAAGGAGGTTAAGAGGAGATCAGATTGAAGTTTTTAAGATATTGAATGGGTATGAAAATATTGATAGAAATATGTTTTTCTCACTCAAGAAGGATAGCAGAACTAGAGGACATGAGGTAAAATTAGTAAAGGATCAATGTAGATTGGACATCAGGAAGCACTCGTTCTCACGGAGGACAATAAATGAATGGAACAAATTGTCTACAGATTGTGTAACTGCTAGCAGCGTGAATATGTTTAAAAACAAGGTTGACACATATCTCAGGAGGGCGGGCTATAAGTAGATGAACATTGTTGGACTCTCGATAAGCCAATGGCTTCCTTGTCCACTTGCCATCTGGGCCTTTGGCTTGGATGGCAAATCTTGTTAAATCTTGTTAAATCGATAGTAAATTCCATCGGGAAAGCCAAGAATGTAGTATCGATTATTAACTCAGTGACCTGTATCAGCAGCCGCGCAACATTACAAGTAGCGGGCCTTTATTAAATGTATCCTGGATGTTTGCGGATAGGCAATTATATCCGGTTTCACCGCAGGTGGTGTTTTCTTAATTGACATAATTGTGGCTGCACAATGAACCTCGGGCAATTTCACACGTGACGTCATCGAGTCCATTTCGCCGTAATACGAAGTAGTTACATTCTACACAATGCCGGATTAGCCCTGGTATAAGTGGAACACCCGTGCCAGACCCCACACAAAGTGGCCCGCGCAAAACCAACCAATGATTAGCCACATAGAACCACCCTTCGCGCCCCTTGAATCGGGCTCCGACCTCTGTTCAATCTTTGTGCTGTAGTCGTGAATGTGACACCTCCTCAGAGTGAGTTGGTGGAAAGTATTTGTATGTCACTCTTTCCATGATTAAGAGAACCTGTTCCGTCCCTACATTACGCTTTACGTTTCTTGTATTATTGCCTGGTATGTCATTGTATGCTGTAATGTTTACTTGTCATTGTATGCTGTAATTTTTATTTGTCATTGAATGCTGTAATTTTTACTTGTCATTGTATGCTGTAATGTTTACTTGTCATTGTATGCTGTAATGTTTACTTGTCATTGTATGCTGTAATTGTTACTTGTCATTGTATGCTGTAATTTTTACTTGTCATTGTATGCTGTAATTGTTACTTGTCATTCTATGCTGTAATTTTTACTTGTCATTGTATGCTGTAATTTTTACTTGTCATTGTATGCTGTAATTGTTACTTGTCATTGTATGCTGTAATTTTTACTTGTCATTGTATGCTGTAATTTATACTTGTCATTGTATGCTGTAATTTATACTTGTCATTGTATGCTGTAATTTATACTTGTCATTGTATGCTGTATTTGTCATCATACGCTGTATTTGAAATGTGCATGTTTGTTTGCCGCCGTCGACAACTATCTGTGAGTGCTTGTGCTAAAATGTAGCTCAATAAACGTTTGCGAGTTGACCAGAATTGATAAATGAATTAATTGTGATAATTTATATTAACATAGCCTACCAGCGTAGTCTTTGTACTGCCTTTAATTTTAGCACGAGGTGTGCCACTGGGAACGCCTTGGTTTTCCCACTAGCGAGTAATGTATGCGAGTTGTGGACAATCACGCTAAGGGAACGGAAATTAATCTTCGAAATGTGGTGCTGGAGGTGAAGGCTACGAATCCCGTGGACGGCTAGAAGAACAACCATGTCCATGCTGGGAGACGTCAAACAAACCCTTCCATTACTTGTGCTAATCGCGGAACAGAAGCTGGCTTATTTCGGTCGCATCATCAGTTTGTAAAAGCCGATAATGATCGGAATGAGTGAAGGCAAGCGGAAGAGAGGAAGACCACACATGAGACAGGAATGGTTGGAGACAGGTCATGGTGGAAGTCACCAGGAATCGCTCGACTTGACGTAGCATCGCATCACACCACTGTGTTGTTATGATGTGCATTTTCCCAGGAATAATTTGCTTTAAAGCACACTACCATGGCAATGTCCTGGTTGTATTGGGGCGTTTGTCTTACACGGGTTATCGCCGAGTTGTGTTGGGGCGTTTGTCTTACACGGGTTATCGCCGATTTGTGTTGGGGCGTTTGTCTTTCACGGGTTATCGCCGAGTTGTGTTGGGGCGTTTGTCTTACACGGGTTATCGCCGAGTTGTGTTGGGGCGTTTGTCTTGCACGGGTCATCGCCGAGTTGTGTTGGTGCGTTTGTAATGCAGTTTTCTATCTAGCATCGCCACTGATACACGAGAGTAAACACAATTAGCGTTCAGTCGTCGGATGCTAACAATAATTACAAGATGAAAGTACACATTCTAACTGCTATATTACGTTTCGCAGTTGTTGCTACGAAAATTGGCAACGGGATTGAATATCTGTCTACGGGATAATATTGGATTTCCGTGCCTTGCCAACATGGTGTCATTTCCAGTAATTTTAAAATGGCCATCAACGCAAAATCTGAGATGACCCGGTGTCTAAATGGGTTCGCCTCGGTGAGTTCTAAATGTGGGTGACGTTTCGTGCTTTTATGAAAAAGTTAAATTATTGTTCTGGCCCACCATGAGCCGTTGTTGTCTTGGAGTGGCGCACAAGGGATGCCTGCCAGTGTCGTTTACCTTGTTGTTTCTCTGAGCTGCTTCCGCCAACACTAATTGCCTCGTTAGCGCAGTGACAAGAACATGGGCGTGAATGTTTCGTCGTTATTATCCTAATCTTTGGCCTTTGCAGCGTCGCTTCGGACGACACTTAGGTCGTCGGCAACCTCAGACGGACTGTGAAAAACGGTCACGTTACACGGATCGCGATGTAAAACAACCATTTCCTATGTACATATTATTTTGTCGCAGAGACAAGGTTGTCTGCCTAGAAGGTACAGCTGTCTCTGTAGTGCGTGAGAGTGAGAGAAGGGGAAGAGAAGGGGAAGAGAAGGGGGGGAGAGAGAAGGAATGAGGGGGAGAAGTGGAGAGAGAGCGAGAGGGAGAGGGAGAAAGAGTGGGAATACCAGAAAGGTTCGACTTTTTTCGAAATGACTCTACAACAAGACGAGCGGAAATGGAATTGCTGATGTTGCCTAAATATGCTGACCTCCACACGAGTAGTATTACAATGATACACACGAGTAGTATTACAATGATACACACGAGTAGTATTACAATGATACACACGAGTAGTATTACAATGATATACACGAATAGTATTACAATGATACACACGAGTAGTATTACAATGATACACTTATAAACTTGAAGGGGTGCACGAAACCTGATTTTGGCGACGTGCTTTGGCTGTTTGCATTTGGACGAACATGGGGTATATGCGCGTTACGGCCGTAGTGGAGTCGATGCGTTACGGAGGCCGTCCTCATGTTCGTCCGTCGAGTCGACGAGGACCGCTCTAGTCATCTGGGTGTAGTTGAGGATGGATATGGTGGGTGCGAAGATGGCTGACAAGGCCAATCCGTGCACGGAAGATACGTTGGCAGTTGGGTCAGGGGATGAGGGGGACGTCATCTTGAGGATTGCTGGCTCGGGCTTTCCTGGCTTGCCTCCTTTGCTCTGCTGCAGCGGTCCTGTTGGCCTCGCATATCTTGGAGCCTTTGTGCACGGAGGAACGCCACTTGGCCCGGTCCCTGGCGGTTTGTTCCCAGGAGTCGGGGGTGATGGCAAACGCTTTCAGGTATGTTTTTAGAGTGTCTTTGAAGCGCTTCTTATGGCCTCCATGGGACCGCTTTCCTTGCTGTAGTTCGCCGTAGAAGAGCCTTTTTTGGGAGCCGATGGTCTGGCATGCGGGCTACATGTCCTGCCCAGCATAGCTGGGACTGCATTAGGATGGTATAGATGCTGGGCAGGTCTGCTTGGGCAAGTACCTCAGTGTCTGGAATCCTGTCCTGCCACTTGATGTTGAGGAGTTTCCAGAGGCACGTTGTGTGGAAGTGGTTCAGCTTCTTGGCATGGCCTTGGTATACTGTCCATGTTTCACATGCGTAGAGCAGCGTGGGGAGTCTGCCGAAGGTCGCGCTGGCCCTTGCAATTCTGACGCTTACCTCGTCATCAATGGTGACATTTTGAGACAGCGTGCTGCCAAGATAGGTGAACCTGTTCACTGCACTGAGTCTCTGACCGTTGACTGTAATGTTGGGCTCAACAAAGGGTTTCCCTGGGGCCGGCTGGTGCAGTACTTCAGTCTTCTTTATGCTGATGGTGAGACCGAAGTTTGTGCATGCTATGGAAAATTTGTCTACGCTGCGTTGCACATCAGCTTCTGAGCCGGCGTTGAGGGCACAGTCATCAGCAAACAGGAAGACCCTGATGACATCTGTCTTGCCCTTGGTTTGTGCTTGAAGCCTCCTAAGGTTGAACAGCTTGCCACCAGTGTAGTGGAGCATGTGCCTTACGGGAGGCCGTCCTCCGGTGTCGTGGTGTATGTGCGTTATGGGAAGCCGTTCTCCAGTGTCGAAGAGTCTGTGCTTTACGGAAGACCGTTCTCCGGTGTCGTGGAGTCTGTGGGTTACGGGAGCCCGTCCTCCAGGGTCGATGAGTCTGTGGGTTACGGGAGGCCGTCCTCCAGGGTCGATGAGTCTGTGGGTTACGGGAGGCCGTCCTCTAGTGTCGATGAGTCTGTGGGTTACGGGAGCCCGTCCTCCAGGGTCGATGAGTCTGTGGGTTACGGGAGCCCGTCCTCCAGGGTCAATGAGTCTGTGGGTTACGGGAGGCCGTCCTCTAGTGTCGATGAGTCTGTGGGTTACGGGAGCCCGTCCTCCAGGGTCGATGAGTCTGTGGGTTACGGGAGGCCGTCCTCCAGGGTCGATGAGTCTGTGGGTTACGGGAGGCCGTCCTCCAGGGTCGATGAGTCTGTGGGTTACGGGAGGCCGTCCTCTAGTGTCGATGAGTCTGTGGGTTACGGGAGGCCGTCCTCTAGTGTCGATGAGTCTGTGGGTTACGGGAGCCCGTCCTCCAGGGTCGATGAGTCTGTGGGTTACGGGAGGCCGTCCTCTAGTGTCGAGGAGTCTGTGGGTTACGGGAGCCCGTCCTCCAGGGTCGATGAGTCTGTGGGTTACGGGAGGCCGTCCTCCAATGCCGAGGAGTCTGTGGGTTACGGGAGGCCGTCCTCCAGTGCCGAGGAGTCTGTGGGTTACGGGAGACCGTCCTCCAGTGCCGAGGAGTCTGTGGGTTACGGGAGGCCGTCCTCCAATGCCGAGGAGTCTGTGGGTTACGGGAGGCCGTCCTCCAGTGCCGAAGAGTCTGTGGGTTACGGGAGGCCGTCCTCCAGTGCCGAGGAGTCTGTGGGTTACGGGAGACCGTCCTCCAGTGCCGAGGTGTCTGTGGGTTACGGGAGGCCGTCCTCCAGTGCCGAGGAGTCTGTGGTTTACGGGAGGCCGTCCTCCAGTGCCGAGGAGTCTGTGGGTTACGGGAGGCCGTCCTCCAGTGCCGAGGAGTATGTGCGTTACGGGAGGACGTCCTATGGTGTTGTGGAGTCTGTGAGTTACGGGAGGCTGTCCTATGGTGTTGTGGAGTCTGTGAGGTACGGGAGGCCGTCCTATGGTGATGTGGAGTCTGTGAGGTACTGGAGGCCGTCCTCCGGTGTCGTGATGAAGTCTGTACGTTACGGGAGGCCGTCCTCCGGTGTCGTGATGAAGTCTGTGCGTTACGGGATGCCGTCCTATGGTGTTGTGGAGTCTGTGAATCATGGGAGGTCGTCCTCCGGTGTCGCGGAGTCGGCGCGGCATGAACATAATCATGAACATTCTTCATGTGTCGTCATAATGGCGTTTTCGTGATAAATATTATCTGCATGCCACATTGCGAATATGTTTCTTTCTTTCTCATCTAAGAGCGGCAACGCATGTTTTTTCACGTGTACGTCCTAAAAACATTTCTGAATACAACTGCGTAGTTAGAAGCTGTTTACATGAACTATTCGCCTTGAAACAGTCCATGGACCCGATCGCTTTGGGACCCTACCGCGGCGAAAACCGATCAATATCGGCTGAAACAATGCACTTTAATTTTCCTCACAGCACTTAATAATTATAATTCGGAATTTGCGAAAACAGCACTTCTGTTATACGTCTTTTCATCGACCTGCAGTTGAGATTTTTTCAAATCCTACAACTCTTTTGTTTATTATTTATCAACATACAAAGCGGTCGCCGCCATTTGTCGCACCCATAACTTTGATTACGCGTTCGTACAGAGGGATCCTTCTGTTATTGACATTTACACGAGTTTCCAACCAGTCACTAAAACGTCATTATATGCACAATTCAAAGAGTAAAACGCGTCCAATTTCCCTTTCATAAATATTTCTCGGTGTGCAATAAATCTGCGAAAGTAGATATGGTGATTCAAAACTACCGGCACTTCATTTGTCTATCATAAACCCGCAGGTCCAATAAAGATATCTCCCTGTTTGCCTGTTTGCCTGTTTTTTCATCAGCGCTCGTCGAACGCGAACTGGAAACATGCGAATTACACGGATGATTGTGCCTCGCCCGAGACAGTTTTATTGAAATGGCTTTTCGGCTGACAATGGCTCCAGTGACAGTGAGACCATCTTCCACCACGAAGCTTGTAAGTATTCATCCTGATTAGACGCGGACACACGAATCTATCGATTTCCAGCAGCGACACAAGCTGGGTAGCGTGCGAGCGAGAGGAGCCATTTGTGTTCTGCGAGAAGGATTTCCCCATGCTATTAAGTTACAGGCATATTACATGTAAAACCATCAAAGTAAGAAGGCACTGCATCGCGAAACGGAAAAAGAGGCAAGCCTCGACAAAGAAGGACATCACATATGTCTTCGGAACGGCGATAAGGGCTAAAGAAGGACATCACAGATGTCTTCGGAACGGCGATAGGGGCTAAAGAAGGACATCACAGATGTCTTCGGAACGGCGATAGGGACTAAAGAAGGACATCACAGATGTCTTCGGAACGGCGATAGGGGCTAAAGAAGGACATCACTGATGTCTTCGGAACGGCGATAGGGGCTGGTGGAACAGCTGTAGAAAGACGTCGGTTTCGCAGAAAGATTTGGACAGCGACCTCTTGAACAGGATAGATTGTAGAGGGTATATAACAAAATTCCATCTCTTCGAATTCTGATATACCTACACATACAATTTAAGAAAACGGCTGCCAGACTATGCAATTGCAATGCGATTGGAATATGCTACCGTTGGACATATAATATATTATAAAATATGATAGAGTCGCGATAGCAATCATATTGGGGAATTTTGAAGGAAAGTACAGGAGGAACGAACTTGTCAGTAGACAATACATGTGAAGGGGGTTGGATTTGTGTGCGAATGCTAAAACCTAAACTTGTGTAAACATGACGTCATTGGGTATTATCCTGTATATTTGGTCTTGGAATGTGAATTCAGTGAGAAATGAATAGTTCTACACTAACACCATTAGTCAACGTTTTTTTTCATCTCAACTGTTTTCTTTCCCACTTTGGGGACCAACCTCCCAAATCCCACATGTCTTTGCAAAACCAGCCTACCACTTCCCACCATGTTTTGAAGTCATCTCCCACCATGTTTACAGTCCACCTCCCACCATGTTTACAGTCCACCTCCCACTAATTGTTGCGGCCCACCACCCATTTCCAGCCATGCCCCTCTCCAGTATCAAACGAGCTCAGAGCTTGCGTGCGTGCGTGCATGCGTGCGTGCATGCGCGTGGTTAAATGTTGT
Organism: Lamellibrachia columna; assembly: GCA_963662155.1. Lineage (NCBI taxonomy): Eukaryota > Metazoa > Annelida > Polychaeta > Sabellida > Siboglinidae > Lamellibrachia > Lamellibrachia columna. The sequence goes on along the minus strand of OY759266.1, from coordinate 42,184,674 downwards.
TTCATTCCCTTGTACACTATTGTAATTTCGTCATGGGTTTGTCATGAGTGTAACAGAACCAACATCAAAATATCACAAAGAGCGACATAAAATCAGTTATTTAATCCCAGCTCTCATAAAATATGTGTAAGTGATATCAATGACTTTGAGCCAGAGACATTTCGTGGTCTGCGGCACTTATTATTTTCCACAAAATGTCTGGAAAGTGGCTTCGTTGGAACCGACAATCGTGCATGCAACACGCATAAGAGTTCTCTTAGCTCCGTTACATGTAAGTTATTACGTGTGTCTACACGTGTTTATTGCGTCTGATACATAGTGTTTTCTGAAACTCGTAATAGCTCCTGGCCAGAAGACCAAATGTCTTAACGCGGTGCTTCGGACAAGCGGGGTTGCCACAAAAGCAACACTGGAGATACCGTGTATTTTGCAAGTGAACATTGCTTACGTAACGTTACATGAGTTTACACCAGCAGTTGGCCATTTAACAAGATAAGCAATAAGCTCCAGATGGCATATGGACAAGGCTGTCATTGATAATAAAGCGAAACAAAAGTCATGGTTTTGGGACTATGCACCAAAAAGAAATAATAAAAACAACTATGTGCAACTAAAGTCAAGACTACCACGCCACTGGTTTACTCAGAATGTGTTCTAAAAGAAGGAGATTCCAGTCATTTCTCCAATTAGTAAACGAAGGTCAAAATATGTCACATAAGTTGAGTTTGGACGCAAACAGCATATCCATATCGTATTGGCAAATATAGGAATTTGTGTAAACAAATATATATTCATTTGGCGAGCAACTCTGACACTCGTGACGTAGGGTTATCGAGCAGTGTTGCGCGGCCCATGGAATTAATATGGAATTAACATAGAATTAACATGCTGTGCGTTCAACAAAGGTTTTCCTGGCGTGATATTCTTAAATGTAGTTGCAAATGGTTAAGATTTGTTGACTGCTATAGGAGCAGAGGCCCAAAACCATGACTTTTGTTTCCCTTTAATGGTCATAAGAAGCACACACACGCTGTAGACGTTAGTGTTCTCTACGTTCGTAACGCATCCATGTCATGGCGTCCAATGTACCTTTAATGGTCATAAGAAGCACACACAAGCTGTAGACGTTAGTGTTCTCTATGTTCGTAACGCATCCATGTCATGGCGTCCAATGTACCTTTAATGGTCATAAGAAGCACACACAAGCTGTAGACGTTAGTGTTCTCTACGTTCGTAACGCATCCATGTCGTGGCGTCCAATGTACCTTTAATGGTCATAAGAAGCACACACAAGCTGTAGACGTTAGTGTTCTCTACGTTCGTAACGCATCCATGTCGTGGCGTCCAATGTACCTTTAATGGTCATAAGAAGCACACACAAGCTGTAGACGTTAGTGTTCTCTACGTTCGTAACGCATCCATGTCGTGGCGTCCAATGTACCGATGGTCTGATTTGGCGTTGAATGTACAGAAAGACTATCATCCCGGATGTGCATATCTTCTGCCCCCCCCCCGTGATCGACATGACCCACGTGCAATCAACACTGTGCTTTGTAAGTGGACGTGTAAATTATTATAATATTATACTAGTCATATCCTAAAACAAAGCTTTTCAAACTCTTTGTTCTGTGTTTTGCTGGTTTTCAATTGAATTCAATTAATGTTTAGTGTAACTCTTTACAATAAGTACTAACACAAAGCAAAGCAATGCGAAATCCTATCTAATAATCTAGTATATTTTGGTAAAATACTGTACGTTTCACGCATATTGGCATGTCATATTCATGATGTCATTAAATTTTCCGAAGGCACTTCACCCAGTTTCGGTTCTCATTTGAACTTCTTCTAAATGTCATCTGCTTTTACAAGTTGTCATGTGTGTGTGTGTGTGTGTGTGTGTGTGTGTGTGTGTGTGTGTGTGTGTGTGCGTGCGTGCGTGCGTGCGTGCGTGCGTGCGTGCGTGCGTGCGTGCGTGCGTGCGTGCGTGCGTGCGTGCGTGCGTGCGTGCGTGCGTGCGTGCGTGCGTGCGTGCGTGCGTGCGTGCGTGCGTGCGTGCGTGTGTGAGATGTTTCAGACTGACTCACATAGTCACTTGTATAGAAACATGTTTATTCAAAACGCACCGGAAACAGACTAACCTTAAAAGTGCCGAAGCATCATGTGATAACAAACGCTATACAGTTAGTACCCATTATAACGGTACTCATTACTCACTACGGTAAACGATAAAGTCAATAGCAAATATGATGAACACTACATCCCTCTCCAATCTGGATGAAAGATAGTCTCATTAAAAGAAAAACAGATTAAGCAGACATAGCAAGCAAACATTCAATGGCTTATTATAGCAAGAAAATGTAAAGAAAGAAATAGGCACAGGGGTAGACAACCCTATCCTAATAAAATAACACAGGAGATTATTCTGCCCCGTAGTGTCTGATCATCGATGCGCTAGCACGTAGTCATCTACGTGCACTGGTCGTCTTCGTTCTCTCTGGGTATATCTTCGTTCGTCTGGCGGCTCGTCCAGGTTTGGTGCGACCACCAGTTGTTCCGATGCTGCGTCATCGTCGAAGTCGTCCTCAGTGTCGGAGTCGTGTGTTGGTAGCTCGGGAATGGTATGCTTGAAAAACGAAGAGTTTCGCGTAACGCTGTGATCGCGCTGTTACCATCGACCCTTTACGTGCGGTGACACGGTATGGACGTTCATCGTACACTGGATCAGTCTTTCTTCGGAATCGAGATCTGACAAGAACATTGTCACCTTCTTTGAGTGTTGATGGCTTGACGTACGCTTTGTTGTCGGCGTATCTTTTCATCTTCTCATTTTGGTGATAGTCTCTTCTCTGTACTTTATCTCTCGGTAATGGTGATTGGCTGCTCTGTTCTGTGTTTAATTCTGGCAGTTTGACTTTCATCGATCGCGCAAACAGAATAGTAGCTGGCGGAAAGCCTGTAGTGCTATGCGGAGTTGCACGGTAGTTTCGAAGGAAACGATACATCTCTGTTTTCCAGTCTCTTCTCTCGTAGATGGACGTCTTGATGATCTTCTTTACTGTCCGCATGAACCTTTCGACCTCTGCGTTCGCTCTTGGCCAATAGGGTGTAATCTTCCTGTGGCGAAAACCAAGCTGTTCAGCGAATTGTGTGAAGTCGCGACTGTTAAAAGGAGGACCGTTGTCTGTTCGCAGTGTGTCAGATATGCCATACTATGAGAACACTTTTTCGATACATGGAATTACCACGTTGGCAGAAGTTGACGATACGATTTCGACGATCGGAAACCTGGAGTAGTCGTCGACTAAGACTAAGTGATATTGTCCCATGGGCAATTCCGCAAAATATGTGCTGATTTCTTTCCACTGATTTCTTTCCATGGCGCTTTCGGTAGTGGAGTCATCTCCAACGGTTCTCACTTAGTTTCTGGCACAGATGCTTGACAAGGCATGCACGATTTCACGCGATGCTCCACCATCTTGTCCATTCCAGGGAACCATATCTTTTCTCGCAACAGCGCTTTCGTCCTCACTATTCCCTGGTGACCTTCATGAGCAAGGTCAACGGCTTCGGTCTGGAGTGTTGCCGGGATGACCAATCGATGACCACGAAGGAGAGTGCCTCCATCAACTGTGGCTGTTAGCTCATTTCGCAGAAGTCGATACGACTTGTACGACTCGTTGTGTACGTTATCTGGGATATTCTGGTACCATTTGCCTGTGCGTAGGGCTTGTATCACGGCTTGTAGAGTTGGATCTATGAGTGTCTCTCGCCTCACATGTTCGATTGACATGGCTTTGGGTACAGAGTTGACTGTGACGTAGTTAACGAATTCCTCCACAACTTTCTCTTCGCGAGAGGCTCTGTTCACATGTCTGCATGGCTGTCGTGACAAGAAGTCAGCAGGATTGTCGGATCCAGGACGGTAGATCACAGTGGCATCACAGGGTTGCAGTCTGATTGCCCAACGTTCGATACGCGCAGGAGGTTTCGACTTCGGACTGCCGTATATGGCCACAAGCGGTTGTGATCTGTGTAGACCTTCACAGATTGGCCATAGACGTGTAAATGAAAATGTTCACACGCCCATACGACCGCAAGAGCTTCTCTTTCTGTCTGAGAGTACCTCTGTTCGACTGCAGTTAACGAAAGACTGCCGTATGCGATGATGCGCTGATTCTCACCATTTCCGTCGTGTTGCGATAAGATTGCACCAAGACCGACAGGACTAGCATCGACATAGATCTCTGTCGCCTTTTGTTCATCAAAGTACGCTAGTACTGGTGCGTTGGATAGCGATTGACGTATTGCAGCAAGCGATGCGCTGCACTTCTCTGACCAGTTCCAAGGCGCGTCTTTCTTTGTTAGCTATCGTAGCGGTTGTGTCATGGACGCATAGCCAGGTACGAACCTTGCGCAGAAGTTTGACAATCCGAGTAGACTTCTGACCTGTGTCGCATTTGTAGGAGTGTCAATGTTCCGAACAGCCAGTACTTTCTTTGGATCAGCTGAGAGTCCTCCTTTTGAGAAGACTGGTCCAAAGAACTCAAGTGTTCCCTTGTTGTAGAAACACTTGTTTCTGTTCAGAGTTAGACCACGTTCACGCAGTCTTTGGAACGTTGCCCTCAAGTCCTGATCATGTTCGCTCTGCGTTGCACCGAACACTAGAATATCGTCGCTGATATTGATCACTCCAGATATGCCACTAAGTGTTTCGCGAATGGTATTCTGAAATACTTCGGCTGCACTAGAAACACCAAAGTTGAGACGCTTATATCTCCACAGTCCAACATGCGTCGAGAACGTTGTGATATAACGCGATGATGGTTCGAGCTCCAGTTGATTGTAGCCTTGATTCAAGTCGAGCTTACTCAACACAGCGGCACCATTGAGGTCATTCACCAGTCAATTGATGGTTGGAGTGATGTGACGATACGATTTCGACGATCGGAAACCTGGAGTAGTCGTCGACTAAGACTAAGTGATATTGTCCCATGGGCAATTCCGCAAAATATGTGCTGATTTCTTTCCACTGATTTCTTTCCATGGCGCTTTCGGTAGTGGAGTCATCTCCAACGGTTCTCACTTAGTTTCTGGCACAGATGCTTGACAAGGCATGCACGATTTCACGCGATGCTCCACCATCTTGTCCATTCCAGGGAACCATATCTTTTCTCGCAACAGCGCTTTCGTCCTCACTATTCCCTGGTGACCTTCATGAGCAAGGTCAACGGCTTCGGTCTGGAGTGTTGCCGGGATAACCAATCGATGACCACGAAGGAGAGTGCCTCCATCAACTGTGGCTGTTAGCTCATTTCGCAGAAGTCGATACGACTTGTACGACTCGTTGTGTACGTTATCTGGGATATTCTGATACCATTTGCCTGTGCGTAGGGCTTGTATCACGGCTTGTAGAGTTGGATCTATGAGTGTCTCTCGCCTCACATGTTCGATTGACATGGCTTTGGGTACAGAGTTGACTGTGACGTAGTTAACGAATTCCTCCACAACTTTCTCTTCGCGAGAGGCTCTGTTCACATGTCTGCATGGCTGTCGTGACAAGAAGTCGGCAGGATTGTCGGATCCAGGACGGTAGATCACAGTGGCATCACAGGGTTGCAGTCTGATTGCCCAACGTTCGATACGCGCAGGAGGTTTCGACTTCGGACTGCCGTATATGGCCACAAGCGGTTGTGATCTGTGTAGACCTTCACAGATTGACCATAGACGTGTAAATGAAAATGTTCACACGCCCATACGACCGCAAGAGCTTCTCTTTCTGTCTGAGAGTACCTCTGTTCGACTGCAGTTAACGAAAGACTGCCGTATGCGATGATGCGCTGATTCTCACCATTTCCGTCGTGTTGTGATAAGATTGCACCAAGACCGACAGGACTAGCATCGACATAGATCTCTGTCGCCTTTTGTTCATCAAAGTACGCTAGTACTGGTGCGTTGGATAGCGATTGACGTATTGCAGCAAGCGATGCGCTGCACTTCTCTGACCAGTTCCAAGGCGCGTCTTTCTTTGTTAGCTATCGTAGCGGTTGTGTCATGGACGCATAGCCAGGTACGAACCTTGCGCAGAAGTTTGACAATCCGAGTAGACTTCTGACCTGTGTCGCATTTGTAGGAGTGTCAATGTTCCGAACAGCCAGTACTTTCTTTGGATCAGCTGAGAGTCCTCCTTTTGAGAAGACTGGTCCAAAGAACTCAAGTGTTCCCTTGTTGTAGAAACACTTGTTTCTGTTCAGAGTTAGACCACGTTCACGCAGTCTTTGGAACGTTGCCCTCAAGTCCTGATCATGTTCGCTCTGCGTTGCACCGAACACTAGAATATCGTCGCTGATATTGATCACTCCAGATATGCCACTAAGTGTTTCGCGAATGGTATTCTGAAATACTTCGGCTGCACTAGAAACACCAAAGTTGAGACGCTTATATCTCCACAGTCCAACATGCGTCGAGAACGTTGTGATATAACGCGATGATGGTTCGAGCTCCAGTTGATTGTAGCCTTGATTCAAGTCGAGCTTACTCAACACAGCGGCACCATTGAGGTCATTCACCAGTCCATTGATGGTTGGAGTGATGTGACGCTCTCTTTTAATAGCCTGATTTGCTTGTCGCATGTCGACACATACGCGGATTTGACCTTCACTCTTTGGCTTCGGCACTACAACCAGCGGTGACACCCAAGGTGTTGCTCCTTCCACCCTCTCGATGACTCCAACTCCTGTTCAAGCTGTTTCCTGACGTGAAACGGAATCCTTCTGTGTGGCTGGGCTACCGGTTGTATCATCTCGTCGATGTGCAACTTGACCTTGCAGTCCTTCAGTTGACCTAGACCCAGAAACAGATCATCGTATTCCGAGACTAACCGATCGACAGATGAAGTCTGCAATTTGTCAGTTGTCACATGCTGCACGACACGTACCAACTGAAGGCGTTTTGATGTCTTCCAACCGAGAAGCGATCCGCCAGAGCCAGCTACTACGTAGAACAGTTCATCACTCTGTTGCGTAGCAGATTTCACCTCAGCACTAAAGACACCCTTAACATGAAGCGGCGTTGCAGATCCATATGGGAAAATCTTTGTGTTATCTTGGCTCAGCTTCGGTCGGGGCATCATCTTGGAGTAGTCACGTTCATCCATTGTTGACCATTTACACTGACAAGGAAATGTAGACGTGCATCGTGTTTGTTTACACCGACTATACACAATGACAGTTTGTATACACACGCATCATCACCCGAGCTGTCCTGAGCGTCTAGCATGTTCACATCTCTCTTTTGTTTGTGTGGTTTTTGATGCCATCCATGTGTGTTCGGTTTTCGTGTGGTGACTGGTTTTGACTGACAGCAAGATGCGAAGTGATTCATCTATTTGCAATATCTGCATTCTTTCACAGCAGCAGGACACGCTTTTTGTCCACCAACATGAGGCCATGCTTGTGCGCAATTTCTGCATTTGTTTTTAGGTCGCCTGTCATGTGTTTGATCAGACCGGGGAACCCACTGTTTAGGTTTGTAGTAACCTTGTGTCATCTTGTTGACAGACATTGACTGCTGGCTAGTAGTGTGACGGACACGTTCAATGCCTTTTGCCTGAGTCTCTGACAGTTCCATTACTCTGGCAGTATCAATCAGTGTTACCAAAGTCATCTCAAGATCACTCAGTGTTCTACGTCGAAGTCTGCTGGACTCACAGTTCTGCACGATTTGACTTTTAATTTCCCTGTCACTGTCAGCAAATTCACAAGTACGCGATAGTTGCTTCAAACGTATATAGAACGCTGTGATCTCTTCACCCTTTTCCTGTTTTGCCTGTCTGAACTCGTACACGTCATATTCCCTGTTTCGTTTAGGTGCGAAGTGTGTTGTTAGTGCTGCGACTGCTTTATCGAGTGCATTTTCATCTTCACTGGCTGCTGTGTCAAGTAAAATGTAAAAGATGTCATGTGTTACTTCGCCTGCATAATGAAGCAAAAGTGCTCTTTGTCTTCTAGGATCGTTGATATTGATCGCTAGCATTAGGTTTTTGAAAGGCGGTACCCACTTTGTCCACCGGACTGCCACGTCACCCGAATCTTGTTTATGTTATATTGGCGGATTTCATCTTTCATCCGTTTCCTGGTGGTTTTACATGTTTCTGCGTATTTTATCCTTTGATTTCTTTTTTTTCTTATTTCAACTTTCTTCTCTTTTTCAACAGTTTGAATGTTTCCTCACAAAGTTTTACTGCTTTGGTGTGTGTCTTTTTGCCTGCTACCTTCATTGCACTTTGTGTGATGGTGATTTGCTCACACCATAAATCTATTTCCGCACCGTCTACTGCATCATGCAAGGCATCCATTATATATATATATATATATATATATATATATATATATATATATATATATATATATATATATATATATATATATATATATATATACAATAATCTAACTTGGATTAAAATAATATATTAATAATAATATATATATATATATATATATATATATATATATATATATATATATTAATGCGCTATGATGCAACGAAAGTATACATTGAATTAAATAGCTAAGTAATACATTACATTAAAGGCAATACAAAACAAATTATACATTGAATACATTTTTAAGATAATAAACACAATTAAGGGCAATACAACTAAAAAGTGTACATTAAACTAAATAATTAATATAATAAATTTAATTAAGGACAATGAAATAAAAAGTATACATGGAATTTAGTAACTAAAATAATTAATTAACTTAAAGTATACACGGTACCTGCGAATGACTAGTGTCCCGTCCAGGAGAGTCGGTATAACTGCACTCTAAGTTGCTTCGCACTACAGAAACCAGGTTTAAGCACTGGCCATATAAGCCTTCATGGCTTCCTAAGGCGTAATGCCTGGGGGATGACTTTACCTTTTTTTATACACGGATTAAATAAAATTAATGACGGTTAAAAAATAACATCTTTATTGGTCCAAAAACATGGATATATATTTGGTAAAACTGCAGCGAGGAGTTAAAAATACAAGGTACAAAAACCTGCAAGAAAAATACTCAATTTAATGGCGGTAAAAATGTAATGTTCTCTCAGGTATACACCTGCCGGGAAAAAAAAGTCTTCAACTGCCGCTGCTGGCGCAGTTGTCACAGTTGCTGATGTAATGAGGCAAACTATTCTACAGAGTCGCCGCAGCGTTGGTAAATGAAGACAATAAGGGAAGAACACTTTATAATTGTATAATCCCTAATGTTTCCACATTGACATGAGTTTTCTTGAATGCTTATCTTGCATACCACATACCAACATTTCGATCATCAACGAGTCGTCTGAACAAACAGTACTCTGTGCAGAACGTGCTGGTTTGTGTCGCTGTGTAGAGGTGATAAGTCTATGTCCGTGAATCGCTTACAGCAGCTTGCCGCACTGGAGTGTGCTTCACATGACGACTTCGATGAGATGTTCTTAGAACAAAACAAGTATCATCGTCTAGTCCCATTGAAGTTGTGCACCACACGTCTCCGTTGACGTCTGTCCTGCATGTGTGTTTCAAGTTCAACAACAGTTATCCTGGCGCTCAAGGCAATTCGGTTTATTTAGACACTGGCGATACTTTGGTTCTCCGTAATAGAGAAACGGCTAGTTTTTTACACATTTCTGTTCTTGGTGCAAGTTAATCCATATATTCCGTTAATAGTATTCCTATTATTGAACGTGCCTCCCCACCCCCACCCACCCACCCCCCCCCCCGGTTATTCCAATGTTTCTTAAATATTTATGTACGTTAATTAGATTACTGGTGAAAGCTCGCAAGGCAGGCTGTCTACACATATCACCATCCTTATCACTTTGATGCGGGGCGGAAGGAGGAGAAGATTAATTTAACGTAACATCCACCTCCGTGAAGACTTGTAATCCAATAACAACTCCTCATCGTTCTATTATCCTTGCGTCTTCCGGCATTAACACATTGGAGCCTCGAAAGTGATATCATAAGTGAATTATAATATTTTGCATGTAGAGCATAATATAATATTTTGCATGTAGAGCACACTGTTTCAGAGCAGTGTGGTATTGCAGCTTCAAAGGGTAATCAAATTCTTGGATTGATTAGAAGAAACATAACATACAAGGGAAAAAAGTTAATTATACCTCTTTATAAAGCAATAGTTAGACCTCATTTAGAATACTGTATACAAGCATGGAGACCATATCGTAAGAAGGATATAGATACGCTTGAACGCATACAAAGGAGAGCAACTAAAATGATTCCAGAACTGAGAGACCTTAGTTATGAAGAACGCCTGAAAGAATGTGGTTTAACAACTCTAGAGACAAGGAGGTTAAGAGGAGATCAGATTGAAGTTTTTAAGATATTGAATGGGTATGAAAATATTGATAGAAATATGTTTTTCTCACTCAAGAAGGATAGCAGAACTAGAGGACATGAGGTAAAATTAGTAAAGGATCAATGTAGATTAGACATCAGGAAGCACTCGTTCTCACAGAGGACAATAAATGAATGGAACAAATTGTCTACAGATTGTGTAACTGCTAGCAGCGTGAATATGTTTAAAAACAAGGTAGACACATATCTCAGGAGGGCGGGTTATAAGTAGATGGCTTCCTTGTCCACTTGCCATCTGGGCCTTTGGCTTGGATGGCAACTCTTGTTAAATCTTGTTAAACTATTATTCTCTGCTGAACATACGAAGTGCAGCATCCAATAAAACTGTAAATACTGTCTGTGGTTGGGAATACTCTCGTGCGTTGGTTACTTAGGGCAGTTAGTGTTACAATACTGTTTTAAATTAGCACAAAACACACATGATTACGGAAAAGTACGTTTTGAAAGTTAGCTGTCCATGGGACAAGTGAATTACTGAACGGACAAGTGAATTTTGTATTCTACTTGATGAATTTCGAGCCTTGCTATGTTATATTGATGCAATTATTAAATTACCATTTTTGAGAGTCCAGCTCCTTCAAATCCCTCCTCCCGCCATTTTTTGAGGTCCACCTCCCACCCATTTGTAGCGCCAACCTCCTACTTCCCATTTCCTGCCACACCCCTCCAGTGTTAAATGAGCTCAGAGGTCAATAAAATTAGAACACATATTACATACTGTATACAGCAATAAGGTACAAAAAACTAATATTGAACATTCCATTATTCCCACGTGTACATAATTTATTATTGTGAAGTGTAACTGCATGAATAACCATGACTGTGTCTTCATTTAGGAAATTGTATTAAGAGAGATTTAGAGAACATGTCACAATTCCTCTCCTCAAGACAACACAGACTTCATCGACATATATGTTTTTTATATATTTAGAACGAATACAGAGAAGAGCAACTAAAATGTTTCCAGAACTGAGAGACCTTGGTTATGAAGAACGCCTAAAAGAATGTGGTTTAACAACACCGGAGACAAGGGGGGATCAAACTGAAGTTTCTAGTATATTGAATGGGTATGAAAATATTAATAGATTTAACAAGATTTAACAAGATTGCCATCTCGAACAACAAGTTCCAGATGGCAAGTGGACAAGGAAGCCATTGGCTTATCGAGAGTCCAACAAAGGTCTCTTAATTCTGGAATCATTTTAGTTGCTCTTCGTTGTATTCTTTCTAGCTTGTCTATGTCTTTTTTACGATATGGCCTCCATGCTTGAATACAATATTCCACATGTGGTCTAACTATTGCTTTGTACAGGGGTACAAATAGATGTTTATCCTTATACGTGATAGTTCTCCTTATTAGCCCTAGAATTTGATTTCCTTTCGAAGCAGCAATCCCACATTGCTCTGAAACTTTCATGTCAGCACTAAATGTTACTCCTAAATCCTTTTCTTGTGTGGTTCTACCTAGTACAGCATCCCCCATTTTATATTCCTCGTCCATATTTCCATGTCCTATGTGTATACATTTACACTTCCCAAAATTGAATAACATTTGCCATTTTTCTGACCATTTAACTAATTTTTCTAGATCATCCTGTAAACTTTGTTTATCTGTATCATTAGTAACCTTTCTGAATAATTTTGTGTCATCTGCAAATTTGAGTACTTTGCTAGATATGTCATCCTCCAAATCATTTATATATATATATTAAAAACAGTATAGGGCCTAATACTGATCCCTGTGGTACCCCACTCAAAGCAGATTTCCAGTTTGAAATCTCACCATCTACTATTACTCTCTGTCTTCTGTGTGTAAGCCACTTTTCTATCCAGTTGATTACATCATTGCCTACAACATGGGCTTTTAGTTTAAGTAACAATCTTTGATGTGGCACTTTATCGAAAGCTTTCTGAAAATCTAAGTAGACAACATCCACTGGTGACCCGTCATCTACCCACTTTGTAATTTCTTCCAAAAAACATAAGAGATTGGTTAGAAATATGTTTTGGTGAGAGATTGGTTAGAAATATGTTTTCTTACTTAAGAAAGATATTAGAACTAGGACACGAGGACACATTAGTGAAGGATCAGTGTAGATTGGATATAAGAAAGTACTCGTTGCCTCAGAGTACAATAAATTATGTACACATTGTGTAAATGCTAGCAGCGTGAATATGCTTAAAAAGAAAATTGACACATATCTCAAGAAGGTGGGCTACACATAGATGAAAAATGTTGAACTCTCGATAAGCCAATGGTTTGCTTGTCAATTTGCAATTTGGGCCTTTGCCTTGGATGGCAACCTTGTTAAATATATATATATATATATATATATATATATATATATATATATATATATATATATATATATATATATATATATATATATATATATAGGTGTCTTAGGTGTCATGGGCCTCAATGTGACATTAGAGCTCACGGGGAGTGAAATGATAACACGTCAATAATTTGGTCCTAACAGAGATCGTATTACAATAATGGGTTGACAGCAACGTGATGCGGCGAAGTGGGAACCCAATTAGAAAATCGATTGTTTTATTGATCGTTTATTATCAACAGTGTTCAGAAATTGTGTCCCACGGGTGCAACACGTGCAGAAGTACATATACATACAGTAATATTACTATGAACACATTACAGAATACAACGTTTTTCATGTACCCATTATCATCATATGTAGTGCGTAATTTTATCATCATATGTAGTGCGTATGTTCCAGGTGACAGAACTCGATTGCAATTTTTTTATATCAAGTCTAAAGGGTGTTGTTTTAAGCTTAAATCCGTGACCTCTACACGAAACTGAGTATTTATAACAGGGTTATTACAAGAAATGAGGTTATTTTAAGATACATTGACATGTCCATGCAGGATATTGTATACAACGATCAGGTCATTATAAATCCGGCGGAGTTCGAGATTTTCTAGTTTAAGATATTCGAGTATTTGTATGTAACCATGATTGGTTTCGAGTTGACAACGGTAATAGACCTGGCGCGTAAAGAGCCGTTGCACATTCTCTAACTGGTCAGTCATACCCAAGTAATGCCTAGCAGGTATGTACGGGTTCCATACCGTCGAACAGTATTCCAGCACTGGGCGGACAAATGATTTATATGCTTTAATGAGAGCATCAATGTTAGCAGTGTGAAAACAGCGAAAAATAACATTGATTGTGCCGTATGCTTTGCAACAAATAGACGAAATGTGCTGTTTAAATAAACACTTATCATCCACTATCACACCAAG